>CAUYQV010040636.1:0-13891 GCA_963574575.1 Galagoides demidoff
TCAATCGGCTAAGGCGCCAGCCACATACACCTAAGGTGGCGGGTTCGAATCCCCAGCCCAGGCCCGCCAAACAACAATGATGGCTGCAACCAAAAAAATGGCCGGGCGTTGTGGTGGGCACCTGTGGTCCCAGCTACTTGGGAGGCCGAGGCAGGAGACTCGTTTGAGCCCAGGAGTTGGAGGTTGCTATGAGCTGTGATGCCATGGCACTCTACCCAGGGGGATAGCTTGAGGCTCTGTCTCAAAAAAAAAAAAAAAAGTAAAAAAAAAATGTAAAGTAACATAGGTTTGATTTGTGACATTTGATTTTCATGCAGTTATGGAGAATCATGTGAAATGCAGTCTCACATGGATTTCACAGGGTCCTTGGAAATTTCCTTTCCTGAATAATAAGTGAGTGTTCCACATATTCTTCCAGAGCTGAATAGATACTAAGCAACTCAAAAACTTTTCTTCATGTGTTACCAGCCCATATAGCCTATGGCTAGGAGGAGGGAGAGTTATAAGAAACACCTGTAGCTGGATAATGGAACCCCTTGGTGAAAAGGGCAGGGGGAGGGATTCGGCTCTCCTACCACAAGAGCTCAACGAGACAAGAGTGTCAGAGATTGGCAGTCTCTACATCCATAGTGCAAGTAGCCACGAGATCACCTCTATAAGTAGCAGCAGGAGTAGGAAGTCAGGAGAGCATGCTGTTCTATCGTGGACTGGCTCACTCGGACTCTATTCACTTCTCCTGCTTACAGGACGCCTGCCTGGCGTCTCTCTGTGAAAGGCTGCTAAGACTCATTCTTCTACTGAGACTGCTGTCTCTCAAAGACTTTCTCCTGCTGGAGCGAACAGCCCCTAGGCACCTAAGGGTAATTGTTCCCGAGCAAGATAGATCAGTGGTCCACGACTGGAACCTAGATAAGTTGGGCCTAAGAGGCCTGGCCAGTCCCGGACCCTGACAAGTACTTGCAGCAGTGGGCTGTGACATTCATGCCCAGACTTTATTACTCAAACTAGCCTCCTTTATCATGAGAATAAAGCAGCTTCTCAGCTTTCCCTCTGCAATCTGGTCACAACCCATTTTCCAGACACATTTCCTGCTAATGCCTTCTCTTTCTATAAAATTGAGTTAAATCATGTTCCCCACTCTCCTTTACACTCTGTACTTTTTCACCTCCTGTCTCTGCTCACATACCGCTCTTTCCCCAGGGTTACTCGTCCCCAACTCTACAGACGTTTAACTAACATAATATATGTGATCACTCTTAGCCCAGTTTCCAGGCGAGCATTACTGGCTCTCAATACATCCTGGTCCTTAATTCATTCAGCCATTTTTCCTTCATTCATTTCTGGATCCCTAACTCTAGTCACTAAGCAAGGATCTGATTACACCTAGAGCTATGTAAGACCGGAATGGCTATGCAATTTGTAGGTATGATACAAAATGAAAATTCAGGCTCTTTTAAAAATTATCAAGAATTTCAAGACAGTAACAGCAGTGCCTTATAAGCACGGGGTCCTTTTAAGGACAGGGCCCCGTGTGAGTGGGCAGATCGTACACCCACAAGGATCGCCCTGAATAAGACAGACCTTATGAGCTCCCCTGAACCAAAAAAGCTCATTGCTGGGATAGGGGTAGACAGATAAGCAAAATGCAATGCACACCATGCGAGGTAAATGCTGGGAAATGTGAGCTCCGGATGCTGAGGGAGTGGGGTGCTGGAGCTCCCAACCCACACGAGGGCAGACATGGTAAGTGGAAGGAAGTCGAGAAAATTTTATGAAAAAAGGAAATGCCTAAACACAATTTGTGGTTCACATCAGCATTGGACAAGCAAGAAAAAGATACTAGTCACAGAAGGGTAGCCTGAGAGGTGGAATAACCCAGGGTAAAGGGAAGGCGCTAAAAGAAACATGGCCAAATCTTACTCATCCTTTAAGGCAGTGTTTTTTTTCTTTTCTTTTGTTTTGCAGTTTTTGGCCGGGGCTAGGTTTGAACCCGCCACCAGTGCCCTACTCCTTTGGGCCACAGGTGCCACCCCTTTAAGGCAGGATTTTTCAGCCTTTCAGGGCACACTTGAACCTATAGTTAAACTTCCACAACACACTTAAATTATGTTGGTCAAAAAAAAAGTTAAAAAATATGTATCTATTTACCGTGCTTTGAACTTCTTTTGAAAATTAATCTTTAAAAACTTTTCCCGCACACCTAAGAGCCTCTCACAGTGCCCCAGTTGAGAGTCACTGCCAAGGCAAGGACTTTGTAACTTTCTTCGACCATGAATCACAGTCTGAAATGCACATTTCGACCTGATACACACACCAAATCCAAAATGCCAAATAAGAAAGTCCCAGTATTCATTCTTGTGGGCAGTTTTTCTTCTCTTTCACATTTCTAATCAGTTTATGACCCACAATGGGAAGCCTGCTGATTTAAGGACCATCTCAAATGTCACCACCTCAGCAAATCTTACTAATACGTTCAGCCCCAGGCCAAATCCACCCCTGGGGGGCTCCTCTTCTAAAACTTCACTTTCTAGTGTCTCGTATATACTGTGCATCTCCTGGTAGGCTGTCACTCAAAGGCAGCTTCAGATGCTTTGCACATAGTAGGGTCACCTGATGGCTATGAAGTGACAGTACCAGCCGGTCATACTCTCTGCCAACCTCACATCTGACATCCTTCTATGATCACCAATGCCTTTATCCTCCTCTCATTTTCTACCAGTGTAATTAACTCGGCTTCTGGGGCTCAAACTAAGAGCCACTTTCCCTTGGTTCACCCGATGACTCCTATCAAATAAGTCTGATTTGGGGTGCTCTTCTCACTGCTTTCCATTAGTCTAGGATTATAGAATCCTAAGACACCGTCCTGCCAAAGCATCTCTACAATGGTTTCTCTTTAATTAAAGATAGATTTCTCTTGCCTTTGTAAGTTTTAAAAGATTTCAATGATCACAAAGAACGTCACTCTATTTTCTTTTGGTAACCACCAAGGTCCAGGCATTTTCACACATATTTAATTATGAAATTATTAAATCAACCTGTGAATCAAGTATCATTATTAGTTCCCCTTTTATAAGTTCACACAAATGTAAGTGTGCCTGATCCAAAGGCCAGGCTCTTTTCAGGATGCTAATCAAATTAAGATAATGATGAATTTTAATCTATTGATTTACATGTGGCCTATAGGGTGGTGCCTGTGGCTCAGTGAGTAGGGCGTCAGCCCCATATACCGAGGGTGGTGAGTTCAAACCCATCCCTGGCCAAACTGCAACAACAACAAAAAAAAGAAAAGAAAAAAATATAAAAAATACATGTGGCCTGTAAGGCCCAGCTGAGTACCGCAGCCAGCAATGTGATTCTGGCGTTGAGAGTAACTTTGCCAGATGAAGTCTTGTGGCAGACAACAGCTCCTGGATTGCTGAGTTTTGTGTAAGGCTCAACTTCTTGCCTCCGTCACTAGCTTGACATGAACGGCCTCACCTTGATGTCTGTCATGGTCACTGGGCTATTTCCAAGCCTACTCTGAACATGTCATGTCAAATTCTAAAGGTTAGAAACCCTTTTTTAGATTACCTATTTGTTCCTTCGTGGACTCTATTTTATTTTCCCTTTGGGGACAGGAGCAAGAAAGTACTTCCTTGCTTTCCTGGGAGGCACACAAAGGATTTAATGTTAAGCTAGAATTAAGTCTACGTGTTTCTGGAAATTTCTCCTTGACACATGACTTTACACCACTTGTGAAGGAAGACGGTGCCCCTTGTATGCCAGAGGCCACCACCAAGACACTAGAGGCAGAAAGTCCCCTGTACAGTCAACCCAGGGTAAGCAAAAATGATGAGCTGGAAATGATGAGAAGTTCATTTCTAACCTATAATAAGCAAATATGTGCCAGAAGACAGCGTGGTGAAGAGGAAGGAGCCTAACCTGGGAACAGGGAGCTGACTCGGAGTTATCACGGAATACAGTATCACGTGTGGACGTGCTTGGTGAGTTATGAAAGCAACACCAGGAGAAAGAATTATAACTTATTTTGACTCCTGATACTGAAAGGTAATTTGGGGAATTTGTTAGTTCAACTTCCTCCTTTGGGGCAGCTGAAGCTCTGAGCAGTCACAGCTGTCCACAGCCACACTAGGGCTGCAGCCCAGCCTTCCGTTTACAGAATAGGAGACAATGCCCCATGATGGACATCACTTCTGGGTATGATGTATGTGGATTTCATATTTCCCAGGCCACATCTTTTCCCGGTAACCCAATGATCCATGCTAAAATGAAAATTTCTCTGGATTCAGGCTTCTTTAGATATTTGGAGCTCAGTTCTGAGAGAACCTGCTATAAGCACGTCCACTCCCAAGCTCCCCAGTGAGAGGTCATGTCCATGTGCTCTGTAGATCAAGACTCATGTGGACCCCTGTCTTTTCTAGGCACTGTCTGGTTCTGATGAGGCCTCAGGGTCTTCCTCTGTAATGTTTTATGGTATCAACAACTCCATGTCTCCTTCCAGAAGCCAGTGTGCTGTTCAATGTATAAAACCTGCTTAGGTTTATGATTGTTTTCTAAGTATTAGAATGTGCAGGAAAACCTAAAGAGCTTCTTTCTTCCATAGCTATTGCTTCCTCCACAGAGTAATATAAATCAAACCCATAGGATCTGTCATGACCAACCCCACACAGAATCCAGGCTGGCTTCACACACGCAGGACCTGAGCCTACGATCAGAAGGGCACTGAACTTTGTTTGAGGCTGCCATCTTAAATTGCTGCCATCTTTTTTTTTATTATTAAATGATAATTGTGTACATTAATGTAATTATGGGGTATAGTGTGATGTTTTCATATACAATTTGAAATATCTTCATGAAACTAGTTAACATAGCCTTTGTGTCATTTTCTTAGTTATTGTGCTACGACATTTATATTCTACTTTAAGAAAGATTCACTTGTACCCTTGAAAGATAATCCATAGGAGTGATCTCTTCAGTCACCCTCCCTCCACCCATCCACCCTCTCCCATCCCCTCCCACTCCCCCCTCCCCATATTCTTAGGCTATAATTAAGTTATAGCTTTCATATGAAAGCTATAAATTAGTTTCATAATAGGGCTGTGTACACTGGATACTTTTTCTTCCATTCTTGTGATACATTGCTAAGAACATTTTCCAGCTCCATCCATGTAAAGTCTCCATCTTTCTTTATGGCTGCATAGTATTCCATGGTGTACATATACCACAGTTTATTGATCCATTCGTGGATAGATGGGCATTTGGGCTTCTTCCATGACCTGGCAATTATGAATTGGACTGTAATAAACATTATGATACAAATATTTTTGTTGTAATGTGGTTTTTGGTCTTCTGGATATATACCTAATAAAGGAATTGCAGGTATATCAAATGGCAGGTCTATTTTTAGTTCTCTAAGTGTTCTCCAGACATTTTTCTAAAAGGAACGTATTAATTTGCATTCCCACCAGCAGTGTAGAAGTGTTCCCTTTTCTCCACATCCACACCAGCATCTCTGGTTTGTGATTTTGTGATATGGGCTAATCTTACTGGAGTTAGGTGATATATCAAAGTAGTTTTGATTTGCATTTCTCTAATGATTAAGGATGGTGAGCATTTTTTTTCATATATCTATAGGCCATGCACCGATCTTCTTTAGAGAAATTTTTCTGCAATTCCCTTGCCCACCTTGAGATGGGATCAATTGCTGTCATCTTGATTTTGTTTGTTTGTTTGTTTAACAAGGAGTCTTGCATTTTTATTTTGTGCTGGACTCCACAAATTACGTAGGCAGTCCTTCATGGAGTTGAAACTATCATGTAGACTGAAAATGCCACATATAACCTCTGGCTTTCCTCTGCTCTCTCACATCCTCATCTCCTAAAGACAACTTGCTGTGTGCAGGGAGATAATTGTGCAAAGTTCTCATAGTCCCTTTCTTCCATGACTTATGAACCTTTAGACAAATGGGTTTCCACAATGGAAATTATGCATAAAAGACATTGAGCATTCATCCCGAGTTAAACATGAATTATTAAAGTTGCATTTTCTAAATAATTCATCACAATCAGTTTAGCGTATGGGTTCTAATTCAGGCAGAGTGCATGGGTGCCTTCTACCTAGCTGGTCTTTTATGTAAATTTTTTATTCGTTAGAATTTCTTTACTAAAATTCCAGTTACAGACACCAACAGTTTATTCATTCAACAAATATTCGTGCCAGGCATTTCTCTGGGTTTCTGGAGATAAAGTGATAAACAAAAGAGACAAAGACATTAATTAACAAGGGTATGTTCAAATGGCAAAACATAACTATAGGCCAGAAAGTAGAAGGGAAGAGGAAAGAGGGGAGCGGAGGGGGGATGTGGGAGGACAGCGTATTTGGGGGGACCTCATCTAATATGCACGATGCATGGTACATTTCAAAACTATTAAGAAATGAGTATAATTGTGATGGATGTGTTACCTAGTTCAATGGAAGCATTTCACATTGTATATCGAGCAGTACCCGGAACCCCGTAAATACATCAATGTACACAGTTATGATTTAATAAAAAATAATTTAAAAAGCAAAACAAAACAAGGGTATGTTATGCAAGGGCTCTTGCTAGGTATATAGGAATATAAAATTTTTCTAAAAATGACTTCTGTCTTCCAGGGGCATACACTGTGATAGAAAGAAACAGATGCAAATAATGTAAGCTATATAAGGCAGAATAAAGTTCATGTGCAATCTGCTATGCTAATCTATGTTAAACTGTACATGAACTTCATGTCCACCCTATATAGAGATCCATAAGACAAAAGTACCAGAAGAGAGATGCAAAGGAGAGATGAGAAGGAGGAGTGTCAGAGAGAGAGAGATACCTCTTGTTTTTTAATTGGATAGAAAATTATCAATCCCTGTGTGCAGGTTTGATATTAAAAATTTATATACTGTATGCAGAAAGATACTGATTAAAATGAGAGCGTTACTAAAGCTTCATATATTGAATTTGCAATAAGCAATTGAATCATGCAAACACGGCTTTGTGAAAATTGAAGTAGGAAAAACAATCTATGGGTCAATAAAGCAGAGGAATGATTCAGTAGATGGCAATCCTAAAACCAGTCAAAAAGAAAATACTATATTATGGATAAATTACTAGCCCTGTTTCAAAAACAACTGGTCCAGGATGGGGATTTAACACCAGAAAGTGCATGGAGCTCAGACTTAATTGGTGAGCTGTGTTTATTCTGAGACTGTAGAAGACTAGATAAAAAAGGTGAATGAGACACAAGACTGTTGGGTTGCACAAATCCAGAGTACATCATTTACATGAATTTTCTTTGTGAATGGCTAGAATGTAAACAATACCTTTAGGTAAGTGCATCATGGCAGTGGTGATCAGAAGTGAGCAAATCTAAGATGGCCATACTTAACTTTGAAGGATGATAAGATTGGAATTACTAAGACAGAAAGGTAAATCAGATGGCCATGTTGTTCTCAAATAGTGGCCCAACAGCATGGGGGATCTTCAGATATCATAGTGCAAGTGCAAATGTACACAGACCACCCACACAAAGGAGAAGCCTTCGTTGCAGCCTTGTTTTGTGATGGAACTGGGGCTCCAGTCTGTCCCTTCTGGGAACCCAAATATTGATGCCTCTCTTCAGTTGGAATCTACTTGCTTCAGATACATTTTAAGAATAATAGCTTACGGAAGTTTTCTTATTCTCCTTTTAAAAAATAAAGGCATCAATGGGGCATTCAAGGAGAATGACTTACATGATGTCACAGAATGAGATCTAACTCAGAGCCCAAGCCAGTCCTCCTTTCAACTTCCACTTTGTTTGGAAAAGATACAAGCTTAATAAAGAAACCTTACCTTCCTCAGCTAATAAAATGGGGAAGGCGCTGGTAGGCTTAATTTCCAGGTTTTGGGGAGGGAGATCAAATTAGGTAATACATATAAAGTGCTAAACAGATATCCTGCCATGTTATTGCTCAATAAACGTTAGCTGTGTTATGATTTTTAGTTTGCCAAAAGATAATTAAACAATTTGAATATAAATGCACCCACACAAGAGGGTGTGTAATTTGAGCCATTGTGTGAGCACCAAAGAGCCATATAGGGGATTTGACCAGAAGGGACCAGAAGTTAACTGCCTCTTACTTTAAGACACATTTTGATCCTTTTAAAACAGCTTCCTTCCTTCTTGTGAGTGAATCAGAGTCACTTCAGAGAGAATTTGGCAAGTGGCCCCGAAACTATTCTGGCTTGGCACCTCAAATTTGGTCACTCTCATTTTTCTGCCCAACCTACCTTTCCGGGGCAGCCATATCCTTCAAAGCTGCATGGTCTCTAAAAAGAAGAGAGACTTTCTAAGCAGGTGAACTCACTGTTCTCCTTCCTCCATTTGCCAGCTATATGCCTATGGTCATGTTACTTAGTTTCTTGGTCTCAATTTTTTGTCTGTGAAATGAGGTTGAAAGAAATCTAATAGGATCTTTGGGACGATTCTAGATAATCTAGTTAAAGGTACTAACCAGGTTTGATACAGCAGATGAGAATTTTAGTCTGCAACCTGAAGAGTGTTTAAATGCAAATGTATTTCTCTACAACAGAATGAATTTAAAATCTCCATATGCGTTCCTGATCTTCAGAGAGGCAGAAACTTTATGTCAATCAATTTGGTTATCAGCACTACCCCCAGCTTCCTCGGAGTTTGCTTCCTGAGGAGAAATTAAGTGGTCCAGGGGAGGGGAGGTGGGGCACATGGTCTGGGCAGTTGCCCAGCTGGGCCTGCAGGTTTGTGCGGATGTTGTCCCCAGCCAGTCTGTGGTTTCACACAGGCCACTGACTGACTGTCCCTCATTGTTCTTAATCCAAGGTTCCTCTCAGATAACCCCAAGTCCCCTCTGGACAGGGACTGCTTACCCCGTGTCATCTGAGCTGTGCTTCCCACAGTCCAGCACCAACTCGTGCTTCTCTCTGGCTCCACCTTCTCCCACATTATGAAGCGCAATGGAGATTTTTAGGACCCATCAGGACGGTCCTGCTAGATGTTCACCCGGCTCTTTCTATTCTGCATCTTGCTGTCTCACTGGTCTCCATTCAAGAATGGAACCACAGGTCCTGTCTGCGGCTGGAGTACTCTAAATTCACCATGCCTAAGTATTTCTAGCCTCCTCTGTGACTTCCACCGCCTTCAGAACAGCCCACTGCCTTCTCTGTTCCAATAAACCTTAAATAGTTTGGGGCCCTGAGAAATAGATCTGAGTCACCTCACATTTTCTGTGCCATGTATCTTCTCAGAGCCTGGGTTTCTGAAATTCCAGGCTTTTCCCTGCTTCTAGAGTAGACTTTGGCAATGCTTATAATCTACTTATCCAAATAAGGGAGGAATTATAAGATAGTAGGAATACTAGGAGGGAAAAAAAACCTACACTATTTCAGAATACTACTCTCCTATGGTATATTTAAATAATTATAATATTAATAATAATGAGAAACTGTTATTGAATGCTTTCCAGAATTTCTGATAAGAAACAATGGAGGAATGACTCCAAGCCTTGATAAAGAGTAAGAAAAATGAGAAAAAATTATAGAATGTTAAAATTGAAATGACCTTGGAGATGATTACATTTATTAATTAGTCCATAATTTGGTCCCATATCTTTTCTCACCAAGACTCCCTTAAACAGTTTTCTCCCTCTGGGAAGTGGACATTTTGTTTTAAACAATCTTATCTGTCTGACAATGTGCATTATCAATTGTTTAATTTCCTCATTATTGAGATTAATCAAAAAATCTAAATACTCCTATGGTCTGTATTAATAATTCAGTATAAGATAGGATTTCAGGGCTGGGCTTAGACCACATATGAAAAGGAATATTGATCACAGCTGAAGGTCCAGGGGGGACAGGCAGAAGCTGCTCTCATCCCCACCCAACCTTGTGTGACCTCCATCTACACATTGACCACTCTGTGGCTAGGTAGACACCCACCTGCCCACCCCTCTAGCAACAGCACTGAATTTTTGCACTTCTTGTTTTATAGTCTGTGGCATTTCCTCTGCCTTTATTGCAGGCCTTCTTTTAGTCATCTTGTTAGCTGGGTCCCGAGGCCCTCCTTTCCATGACCTGTTCCCCCGGGGTGGTCCTGATAGCAGGACTTCAAATCTTCACTCACATTCCTCTGTGGCCTGGATCCCAGAGGGCCGAGCCCCGCTCTTGACATAGAAAATTGATAAAGCTGCTGCTTTGGTGAAACACGGTTGGCTATCCTCAGCCTCAGAGTAATTCATTTACTTAGTAACACTCCAGTAATGCTGGACAGATTCCTAATCCCACAACACCAGTAATTTTATTGCATTTCTCCAGAATTCCCTTTTACTTTCTGCCTATCAAAATCCTCAGAGTAATCATTTCTGTCTCTTACACGTAAGAGAAATTTCCCCTCCCCAGGAGCTATCACAGCACATACGCCCTTCACATGGCATCTGTTATTCTCCCTATTGGGAAGACTTATGATGCAGTAGAAAAAACAAAGACTAGAGGCAAATGAATCTGGATCCACAGCCCGGATTCACCAAATCCTAACTCTGTAATCACCAGTAAGCTGCCTCACCTCTCCGAATGGACACTTCTTTATCTGCAAAGCATTGATAACCGTATCTAGCACACAATGTGGGGAAGAGAATTTATAAACTATATCTTCTCTGGCCTCACGGCTGCCTGTTATCTATAACAAGGACAATATGATACTTTCAAATTTATGTGTTGGCAAGAACAGACTTATATAATAGGATGTACACCAAAGTCATCTATTGTTGTCCCAGCTCTGCTTTAATTAGCTTTGTTAGTCTGGCCATCTCTCGTGTTGGGGGAGTGGGTGGTGATGTGACACATTTATTTTTTTCATATTTCTGATGTTTTCTTCCACGTGCAGGGAGTGTACGAAGCCTAACTCTCTTGCCTTTCTTCCAGCCACTTACTTGCTTCTGTCCATGGAAAGTGAGTGTTCATTTTCCCATCTATTTGCTTTTCCATTCCTCTTGCAAGCTAGCTGTCCACAGGGACTCTGCTCTGCTTTACTTCTGAGTGGGCAGCCTCTGCCCTTGGAGAGAGATTCTCCCCTGATATTGATCTCCCTACATCAAGAGGTTCAGCACCAAGAAAATCACTTATTCACAGATGCAGGACACCTTATATTACAGGCAACATTGGAATTCCACCTAACGACTTGTTTTCTTTTTTTTATTATTATTAAATCATAGCTGTGTACATTGATACAGTCATGGGGTACATTGTGCTGTTTTTATGTACAATTTGAAATATTTTCCTCAAACTGGTTAATGTAGCCTTCATGTCATTCTCTTAGTTATTGTGTTAAGACATTTATATTCTACATTTAGAAAAATTCACATGTACCCTTATAAGATGAACCATAGGCATGATCCCACCAATCATGCTCCCTCCACCCATCCTCCCCCCTCCCTTCCCCTCCTTCTCCCCTTTCCCCATATTCTTGGGCTATAATTGGGTTATAGCTTTCCTATGAAAGCTATAAATTAGTTTCATAGTAGGGCTGTGTACACTAGGTACTTTTTCCACGAATGGATCAATAAATTGTTTTCTTTTTTAATGGATTCCGAACTTAGGTAAGAAAAAAGGTTAGAGTTATTGGAACCCTTGCACCCTTATCTCTGAACCTCAGATTGCTCGTCTGTTCATTGAGCCATGTACTCTCTATGGTCACTTTTCATTTTAAAATTCTGTGATCTGAGGGAGATAATGAATATGACAGCATCTCACATAATGCATGGTATGTAGTAAGCATTCCACAATCACCAGTGTCTTCAGTTTCATATAGAGCAATACAGAAAAATGAGTTTAAGATTGGGAGTCTTCTTCCCCTTACAAGAAGGTATATCATAACCGATGTTTTGGTGCCTGGGAAGTAAGAACCCGCCTTGGGAGAGAGTGTTCTGGCAATCTCTAGATAAGGAGCTCTAGGTACGAGGGCTGGGACTAAAACATGACCAGGACCCAGAAGGGAACTAGTCTATTAATTAGTGACAGGAATTAGTTTGGTTGAAAGTGAAAAAAACATTAAAGACAAATTAGCTACTTCATGTGGGGGGAGTCTATTTTGTGAAGGATGGAGTCCCTATTAAATTGAGGGAAAGGTACAGAATCAAAAGGGCTATGAATAAAACCAGACCCTGAGGGGCAGGAATGCCAGGTGTATTTCATTTCTTTTCCCTTCCCTTTCCTCTCTTCCTCCCCTGACTTCCTCTATTCCTCTCTTTGTTCTCTCTCCCCACACCCTCGTGTGTGTATGTGTGTGTGTGTGTCTCCCATCACTGAAGGATCACAATTTCCATTTTGCATTCTTAAGACTTAACTACCAATGCTGAATTTTTTTTTTTTTTTTTTGAGACAGAGTCTCACTTTGTTGCCCTTGGTAAAGTGCAATGGTGTCACAGCTCACAACCACCTCAAACTCTTGGGCTCAAGCAATCCTCTTGCCTCAGCCTTCCAAGTAGCTGGGACTGCTCAAGTGCCCACCACAACACCTGGCTATTTTTAGAGATGGTGGTCTTACTCTTGCTCAGGCTGGTCTTGAACACCTGAGCTCAAGCCATCCACCTGCCTCAGCCTCCCAAGTGGGTCCTACCCATAATCCTGAATTTTTAACTTAAGTATCTTGGTACTAGGTTTTTAGAAAATGTCATGGAAGGACATTGGCACCCACCCTTAGACTAACTATTCAAGACCAAAGTAAACAGAGTTATATAAATGCCTAAGTGGTAGCTCGGAGAGTAGTCATGTTTTGCAGTAGGATGAAATCTTCCGGAGAAGATGAAACGCTAGACAGAAAATCCTGTAAGAGCCTTTTGGAGGACATGGTGGGGTTCTGATAGCTGAATCCTGCTACAGCTTGCTCCTGTAACACAGTACTGTGTTTGTAGCTGAGAACATAAAAACAAGGGATTTATAACAAAATAGACAATAAGTGTTATTTACCAATAATCAAGAAAGGACTTGTTACTCCCATGAAACTTTTCTGGTCAAAGCTATGTTGGAACGTGTGGTTAAATTAAGAGACCTAATCTAAGTCACTTCCTTTTCCCCATGAAACCTCTACCTACTCTACCCTGAAATCTATAGAACAATTCTCCCGCCACAGTATGAGACAAAGACACTCTTTAATACAAATTATAGTGCAGTAAATAAATATCCAGAGTGCATTTGCCCCCAATGCCCTGTAAAGTGGCATTATTCCCATTTTATAGGAGTATAAATGAAAGCACAAAACATTGAAGTAATTTGCACAAAGTAGTATAGCTTAAAGGAGGAAAACAAGAATTTGAAGATGGAACCCAGGCTCCAGAGCCATTGAGTTTACACAATCTATAGATAGAGGAAGATTCTGTATTATATCCCAAGTAATACACACAATATAAATTCCATCCCATTATTAAGTTCCTAGACAGAAATTAGGATTCAAAATTGAATTTAAAGTTGAATTTACTTCCTTGGTTAAAAGGAAAATATCTAAGAAGAATTAAGTCTAAAAATGTCCCCTCCATTTCTTATTATGCTTGGGCTCAGTTGTAATTGTACAAATTCCTCTTCTTTTCCTTCTCAATTTCCCTTAAAGTTTCTTTGCTTTTCATTTTGACCACCTCCCCTGCGTCAGCCTCTCCACACCTCTCTGATTCCCTCCTTCATCTCTGCACCCCACTGCTATTCTTGATGTGGACATTTGTACAATCTTACAGCTATTGCACAAGGCTTAACTGAATGTACCTCAAATGTTGTTCTTAACAAATGAGGGTTGCTTCTATCCTCTGATACTCCCTATATATTTTCCTTCTCCCGTTGCAAAGCTGTGGGCGAGAC
>CAUYQV010040637.1:0-17496 GCA_963574575.1 Galagoides demidoff
CTGCCTCCGCCTCCCAAGTAGCTGGGACCACAGGCGCCCACCACAACGCCCGGCCATTTTTTGGTTGCAGCCATCATTGTTGTTTGGCGGGCCTGGGCTGGGGATTCGAACCCACCACCTTAGGTGTATGTGGCTGGCGCCCTAGCCGATTGAGCCACAGGCGCCGAGCCAAAATATACTCTTAAAATTGAGTAATCTCATGGCATAAAAATTATATCTATATAAAGCTAATAATAAATGAAACCTAAGAACTAATAAAAGGGCAAACCAATTATTTAAAAGGAAAAGTAATACCTTGAAAGGATAATAGGTACATGGTGATTAAATGGAGTTTATCCCAGTAATGCACTGTTCACTGGACATATGAAAATTATTGAATCCAAATTCATCACATTAACAGACTAAAGGATAAAAGCATGGGACCATTTCAACAGATTAGTCCTTCTTTTTGTCCACTAGGGGATATTTGACAATGTCTGGAGATATTTTTGGTTGTCAAAATTGGGTGAGGAGTGTTACTACTGGCAACTAATAGGTAAAGACCAGGAATGCTGTTAAACACCCCACACAACACAGTGCAGCCCCCAGGTCCCCAGTTTAGAATGAACATTCTATGTTGTACTTTCCACATTCAACACTATGTTTGTGATGTTTACATGTTGTTATAAGATACATAGATCTAGTCTGTTGTTTCTTGCTACACAATAATCCACAATAGCATCGCCCATATGATTCTTATCCACTATCTACCTCTCTGGTAATAAATTCCTAAGTTGCTACTAACTGTATTCCATAACACTATCATTCAATCAACAACAGACTTATATGTGCTCCTTCACGGACTGCTGTAAGAATTTCCCTAGGATATACACTCAAGAATGGAACCACTGAGTTATATACATGCTTAACCTTTATAAAACTGCTTAGTCCCTTTAAGAACTGGCTAAATGAGGTTATATGCCATGCAAAAAAGAGTTATATCAGACTTGAGACTGTTATTCTTATAAGAGTCAGCATAGAAGATTTCTTTGACTGGCATTTTGGAACACGAATCTCAATAGGGTTAACCACCACTCTCTGACAGAGTGCCTTACTACAGTGCCCAGACTGCTGATATAAACAATATGGCTTATGCTGGACACCTGCTTTCATTCTGGGATTCTGAAATTTTGGTACCTGCTAGACAAAGAGTGACTATATGACCAAATCTCCACGGGAATTTTGGACACTGGTTCTCTAATTAGTTTTCCTAGCTGACAACATTTGACATGTGTTATTACAATTCATTCCTAAGGAAATTAAGTGCATCCTATGTGACTCCACTGGGAGAGGACTCTTAAAAGCTTGTGCATGGCTTCCTCCAGCCTTCAGTCCCTTGTATCTTTTTCTTTTGCTAATTTTGCTCTGGATCATTTTGCTGTAATAAAGCACAGCCATGAATATAACTATAGGCTGAGCCTGTGAGTCCTCCTTAGCAAATCGCTGACCACAGGAGTGATCCCCCTCTCAACACACATCCCTAAAAGCAAAGCTGGAAAGTTTCTAAGAAGACTTGAACATGTACACTTTTCTCTGCCATTTGAATTTTGTATCATGTGTGCACACTATATGTTTACAAATAAAAAAAAATTATAGAAGGAGGGACAAGCAAGGTGGTTCAAGCTTGTAATCCTAGCATTCTAGAAAGCTAAGACAGGTAGACTGCCTGAGCTCAGAATTTTGAGAAAAGTCTAAGTAAGAGTGAGACTCCACTATATTAAAAATAGAAAAAGTAGCCTGATGTTGTGGTGGGTGCCTGTAGTCCCAGCTACTTGGGAGACTAAAGCTAAGAGGATCACTTGATCCCAAGAGTTTGAGGTTGATGTGAGCTGTGATGCCAGGGAACTCTACCCAAGGTGACCGAGTGAGACTCTGTCTCAAAAAAAGGAAGAGGAAGGATGGCAAAATAAGTAAGTCACCTGTGAATGAAACTCAGAAAATGTTAAATATTTACTTCAATGAAACCTTCTCATATTCTAGATGTGTAAAATCCAAAAGCAACTTGCCCAAAGTTGGCTATTCATTACAGACATAAAACTCTTCTGCTGTCTTATTTCCTTACACTCTTTCCTCCAAATCCATGACCTCTTTTCCTACCCTTATTACTTCCCCTATTCCAGTGCTCTTTCATAAATGCCTTAGAAGAACCTAATTTCTTGCTAACCATGATCCCTCTTATTGCTCATATTCCTTTATTCTCTTTGAGTGAACATGTTGAATTCCTCCAAAAATATTGAGTCTCGTGGAAACTGAACCTAACAGGAACAGAAAAGATAAGCTGAAGGAAAACCCTAATTGTACCAGCCTAGAAGGAAAGGAAGAGGGTATGGAATGGCAAAGAAGAAGAATCCAAGACAAATCACAGCACCTTTCTAAGTCCTCATTACCTTGCCAGAGGTCAAGAATCAAAATCAGGTTCAGAGAGGAACTCATCTCCCACTGCATGACAAAGCATGTGAACATAACTAGACAGCTTAGATATTCCTTCTATTGCTTTCTAACACATCTCAAAACCCTATCCAAATAGATAACATACTTACATGCTCTAGGAAGCAGGGTCCTATCTCACTGAGGTGGGGGTCATCATTGTTGTATTGTTTCTCCAGATCTCTCACGAAGCTCATCTGAAACCTGTAGATGTCTTCAATGTTCCCAAATATTACCTTCAGTTGATCATCACTGAACATGTCCCTTCTCTTTCGGCACTGCTTCAGATAGCCCTGAAGACAAAGGAAAAGCCCAAGGTGAGGATGTTCCATGCTCCAAATCCATGACCTCAGAAGGCTTTAAATTTCCTAAGCACTTGGGAGCCTCAATTCAATTCCATGAAGTAAGTGGGGAATAATCATTTCCATTTCCATTTTTCATGAGAAAATTGAAGGTTAGAGAAGGAAGTCACTCCCTCAGTGACTAATAAGAAAAGCTAGATCACCAGGAAAGATCTTAAGAATGCAAAGACTTTCAATTAAAAAAAAAAGAATGCAAAGACTCCAGAAGGTAGGGTTTTTTCCTTCCATTCTGTATAATAAGGACTCTCAAAGTCAAAGGTTCCTTTCCCAGAAGCCAGTTGAGCACATTGTCACTTGTCTTTTTGGCTATTAGGTTAGCTGGATCTATTCACATCTCTAAAGTACTATTCTTTATAGGACCATCTAAAAAGGTCTTCGTAACACTGAAAACAATTTGGTAACAGAGGCCAGCACAGGAAAACTTCCCATAAGGGAAAAAAAATTGACAAAACCATACCATTTCTTAAAGTAAATCCTTCAGGTGTCTATAGTGCCTGGCCAGGAGAGATCATTTGGATGAGCTCAGCTAGCAAGCCCATGTGTGCCTGGGTAAGTATGGTATTTCTAACAGGGTAGATGTTTACAACACATTTGTGAATAACCAGAGAAATTAATAAAGCTAGCCACTGATGAAAGAGAAAAGGGGATGGAAGATGTTCTTATTCTGATAAGATAGCACTAAGATAACATACAACACACTCAAGGCATAATGTAAATCAGGGCAAAAAGAGTCACAGTCTAAACTGGGTCTTCCATTCTGAACTTACTATCACGGATTTTTACTTGATATTTATTGCCCTCATTATAACATTAGAAATTTTAAGCACACAAAAATGTTATCAGTGAGAATGAGTGAAGTGAAAATTTCTTAACAACTTTCTTCAGTGTTAAGCCCCCAATGAGGAGTTTTGTAGTGGCTAATTTACCACATATGAGACTCTGTCCCTAATTCTCACTGTGTTTCCCCTAACACAGCTGCCAAGAAGGTCATCTGGGCACATTCCAGGAAATATCCTCTTTTCTGGCTTCAAAGACCTTTATCACCTCATATCCCAATCTTACCTCCCTTATGTCTTCTTACCCTCCAATTCAGCCATTAATTAGCATATATCCTTCAACAGTTGGAAAATTAATATTCTAAGCCCATGTTGACTTCTATTCAACTAATGGATGCTGCCTTAATTGACTGACATGATCAGAATTTTCTGCATTCTTTAATATCCAAATTCCTTACCAGAAAGAAGATACCCTCCCTGTCTAATATGTAACACACAGGTCCTGCTCTGTCTGGGTAGGTCTGTTTGTCTACCTGTGCCTGTATGTGCGTATCCCTCTGCCCCTACCACCTTTTGAAGTGTATTAGCTACAACTGAGCCAGGAGAGAAGTGAATGTATCATCTTAACATTAAGCAGGGGAACAGAGGCTTCCTCAACCCTGCTCCTGCTTTTTTCCCTAAGGTAAGCCTGAGGGAAAAGTTTGGGAAGTATAGGTAGCAATGTCACATTTATTCTGTTACTTTTGGGTAAGCATTAGGTACTGATGAATGACTTCACTGGAAGACAGAAGAGGCCAATTTAAATACCTCATTCATTCCCTGAGAAGCCAGTTTAAGAAATATAATAGTTTTGTCTGATGCTCCCATTTGAAAGATCTCAGGGAAGAAATAAAGCACCATTAAAACCCCCCAAATGCAACAAAGATGCCAAAGCTCAACATCAGAACAGGATATAACATAAATGAAAAAGAAGATAGTGGTCTCTGGAAAATAAAACAAATGGGTATGATAGTGTAGCTTCTTAATTCCTCAAATATGCAATTTATTGCTTATCGTCAAGGAAATCATTCTTTTCTATTAGATTGTGTATGTTGTGGCAAGGTAACATTAAACTATATATTAGGAAGAAAGTAAATGTCCACATGATGGTAGGGACCTACAGTGTTTCATCAACTTGTTTTTTTTTTTAAACTAATGCTAAATCATAAATATATCCCGGTACATTTAGCTTGATGAAATATTACATAGTAACACAAATGATGATTAGGAAGACTATGTAGAAAGAAAGAAAAGTATTTATGATATACTGTTAAAAAGCAGAATATATAATGGCATGCCACTATGATTACAACTGAACAGATTTAAGGAGATTATTCAATAGCACTAACAACGCTGCTGTATTTTATAAATTTTACCTGATTTCGTTCTTATTTTTAAACTTCTTCCAATGATGTTTTCCAGTGTCTTCCTTATTTAAAAATGAGAAAATGCCTTTTCCAGAAAGTATAAATTAAAAAGTATTTAATACAACTACAAGAAGGCTGACTTGTCTCTTCTAACTCAATTGTTTTTAAGGCTATGTAAATTTAAGATGAGCTGGTACAATTTTAAGTGAGGAAAAAGAGAAAGAAATAAGACTGATAGCCATACTACTGCAGGAAAGCAGCATTCAAAACTGAGTCCACCCTCTTTTTAGAGGAACATCAAGAAAACCATACACAGGCAAGGGGGAGTGAGCAAGGTAGGGAGAGGCCTAAAAAGCAACACCACAAAGAATGATGGATGGAATTAGGTTTGTTTGTGCTCCATAAGATTTAAGGCCCAATGAAGGCCTGCCACAGGACAGAGGGAGCAAAAGGGGTCTGTTACTTTTTTTTTTATTATTAAGTCAAATACACATAGATCATGAATACATTCATGTATATGTGGGGCACAAGGTGCTAATTTTTTTATACAATCTAACATGGTTACATTAAGCCAATCAACATAGCTTTCACCTCATTTACTCAATTATTGTGCCAAAACATCTATGTTCTACATTTCACAGATTTGACTTGTACCCTTGTCATATGTTCCATAGGTGTAACCCCGCCTTTTACCCTCCCTCTGTTGAACCTTCTCCCTCCCCTCCCCTTTCCTCCCACTCCATATCTCTCTAGCATCCTGGACTATAGTTGTGTTCTATTTTTTACAAGAAAGTGTGAGTAAATATAAGTAGGTTTCATAGAAGTACTGAGTACATTGGACACATTTTCCTCCATTCTTGAGAAACTTTACTCAGGAGGATATGTTCCAGATCCCTCCATGTAAACATAAAAGAGATAAAGGTATCATCTTTTTGAAGGCTGCATAGTACTTCATGATATACAAATACCACAATTTATTAATCCATTTGTGGGTCAAGGGGCACTTGGGCTTCTTCCATGACTTGGCTATTATGAATTAACCTGCAATGAACAATCTGGTGCAAATATCTTTTTTGCTAAGTGATTCTTGGTCTTTTGGATATACTCCTAGTAGAAGAATTGCAGAATCCAATGGCAGGTCAATTTTTAGTTCCCTGAGTGTTCCCCAAACTTCTTTCCAAATGAAACATACTAGGTTGCAGTCCCGCCAGCAATGCAGAAGCATTCCCTTTTCTCCACATCCACGCCAAAATCTGTAGTTTTGGGAATTTGTTATGTGGGCTACTCTTACCAGAGTTAGATAGTATCTCAAAGTGGTTTTGATTTGCATTTCTGTGATGATGAAAGAAGGTGAGTATTTTTTCATGTGTCTACATATCATGTGCCTCTCTTCTTCATGGAAGCTTCTGTACAAGTCTCTTGCCCATAGTGAAACTGGATCACTTGTTCTTTTCTTAATACTCAGTTTGAGTTCTCTGCAGATTCTGGTTATCAGACCATTGTCAGAAACGTAACCTGCAAATATCCTCTCCCATTCTGAGGGCAGTCTGCTTGTTTTACTTACCGTGGCCTGCCATAGGACAGAGGGAGCAAAAGGGGTCTGTTACTTTTACTATTAGGCATGCTTCAAACACTCTGACCCCACCTGGATGGTAAGAGGGAATAGGATACTATTGTACTGGGTATAAACTGAGATTCAAGAGAGGCAGTTTCCCAGAGCCTCACCTTGAGCCTCCTAGGAGTAAAGTGGGCATGGGTGGGAAAGCAGGCCACAGAGTAGTTAAGAATCCTATGGATGTTATCAAATCAGTTACAATTGGCAGGTGCAGTGGCTCACACCTCCTAGCACTCCGGGTAGCCAAAGCAAATAGATTCCTTGAGCTCAGAAGTTTGAGATTATACTGAGCAAGAGTGAGATCCCATCCTTACTAAAAGTAGAAAAACTAGCCAGGTGTGGTGCGTGCCTGTAGTCCAAGCTACCTGGGATGCTGAGAAAGGAGGATTGCTTGAGCTCAGAAGTTTGACGTTGCTGTTAGCTGTAACACCGCAGCATTCTACCCAGGGTGACAGAATGAAAATATCTCAAAAAAAAAAAAACAGTCACAATTGCCATAAATCAGCCTTAACAATGTCATAGTAACAGCTAAAGAAGGCTGCCTATACATTTCACTTTGTTCTTAACCCCACATAGGCTGATCAAGAAGTCTAGATCTAGTACATTGATCTATAAGTAGTGTCTTAATATTGGATATAAACAATAACCAGGATCTCCTGGAAGAACCTAGAGATTGCTAGGAAATCAGATGGACCTAAGAGACTCTGGATTATTCAGGGTTTGGGAGACCCTTTGGGGAAGGTCTGTCAAGTCTAGACTTTACTATTTCTATCTCTAAAATGAAGAAATCAGAAAAATATTTCCATGGCCTCTTTCAGCTCTGAATTTATAGGGGGAGGTTCATATAATTATTTGCCTCTAAGCCTAAGACCTGACAGACTTAACATCTTTACTATGATTTTAAGTAAATTAGGGGATAATGTCCATGGTTGTGTCTTATTCACAGCTGTATCCTCAGAGTTTACCACAGCACTTGGGATATAGTTGCTGTTCAGTAATATTTGTTGAATAAATACAAATGAATAGCTCTTCCCATGTTAATGATGATGAAAGGTATGTTAGAAACAGAATGCTTAAACTGATAATTTTCTTTTCTTCTTCCACTTTTTTATGAGTTGGGAAACACTTTCTTCAAATGAAATAAAACCATTTAAAAAAAAGGAAGAAAGAAGATATTGACAACATGCAAAACTTAGCAAAAGATTAATATCTGGAGTATACAAGGACCTCTTCTAAATCAGCAAGACAAATATCACTAACTACAGGAAAATGGCCAAAAGATAGGAACATGTCCTGGAGTGTCCAGGTGTAATAGACAGGTAGGACCTAGGGCAGGTAAGAATCCCTTGAGGGCAGCAACTAGCTGCCTCATTCTTTTATACTAGAATGCTATACAAATACTACCATTTTATAAATGTGTTATCATTTTATACTTGTGCCAAGAAGTAGACTATTGGTAAGTACTGACATACACAATTCACAGAAAGGAAGACTCAAATGGTTATTAAATTTGAAAACCTCAGGCTTAAAAATATCAAATGGAAATGACTTGAAGCTATAGCATGATAAACTTGATTAGTGCTAAGGAAGAATTTCTTGATAGTGAAGAATACTATTTTTTAATGAAGATGAACAGATGAAGGTGAACAGATGAACAGATGAAGATAATATAGATGAATGAGGAAAGCTAGGCTAGCTTCTCCAGAGGCATTTGAAGATAGAATCTGTTTCACAAGTATGGGATAACTGAGATTATCTTCCTGAAGAGAGACAGACAAGACAGCTTTATAAGACATATTTTGCTCTACTTTCCCTTGCCTCAGTTTCTCTGATTGTAACATGAGTTCTAAGGTTACATGAGATGATACCACCAATTTTTTGTCCAAGTGATCTAGAACTAAACCAAGGGTCTTTTTACCACTGAGTTTAGAAAGAAGAATTTGAGCTTTTAGAAGGAATTCATTAAAAGAAATCTTTTTTCTTATCACATTGAATGACTGTGATTTAAAAATCACCTTATTTCCACCAGGTGTGATGGTTCATAGCTATAATCTAGCACCCTGGGAGGCCAAGGCCAGTGGATTGCCTGAGCTTACAAGTTCAAGACCCGCCTGAGCCAGAGCAAGACCTTGTCTCTAAAAATAGCCAGGCATTGTGGTGGGCTCCTGTAGTCCTGGCTACTTGGGAGGCTGAGGCAAGAGATTTGTTTAAGCCTAGGAGTTTGAGGTTGCTGTGAGCTATAACCATGAAACTCTACCGTGGGTGACAAAGTGAAACTCTGTCTCAAAAAAAAAAAAAAATCACTTCATTTCCTACTTCTTCATTTGTCAAATGAGGGTGTTTTGACTTAAATGATTGTGAAGTGTTTTCTGCTCCAGGAGCAAAGGAAAAAACCACACTACTAGATAGTGTGGTATTTTTCTATACTGAATACAGTGTTCCCTATTCCCCCTTCAACAAGTACAAAACTGGGACGTGTTTAGAGTTCTCCGATAACCTACAGAAAGAGTAATTGTGCCATAATAACACATTCACACTTGAGTAAGTCATGCCTCTATGGGTACCGAGCAAGATGAGGCAGAAAATGCACAGTGATGTGGCTCACTAGAACAGCTTCTTCTAGTGAAGGCATATCTACATCTTACAGAATCAGAGAAAGTAAGAGCCGGGCATAAATTAAAGAGAAACTCCTCCAACCTGCCCATTTTAAGTATGAGAAATAAGGCTCAGGATAGAAAGACTCGCATAAGGTTCCCCATCTAGTCAGCGGCCATGGTGGGACCTGAACCTTGGATTCACAATTCTGAGTCTCATATTCTTTCTGATAAATCATATGCTCCTCAAAGCTTTGGATTTAAATGGGGCATAACCCTGTGCTACAATATTGTCTTCTTGCCTACCTAGACACAGCTCTTTCTACCTCTCTTTGAAATCTGTGGTTTCAGGGTAGAACAAAAAGATAGTTTTCACTGACATTCTTGACTTCAGCACCAACAATAGCTGAGAAATAAGGAAGCAGCAAATCATCAATAAAGGCTTTGATTGAGGCTGGATTGAACAAGTCCTCAAAGCAGGGCCATAGCACACCCCATTCTAGAAAGACAAATGTGTCCATCATTTTTCTAACCCTGTGTCATGTAATAACAGGCCCAGATGTTTGAAGTTGAGAACAAACAATTCTTCTAAGACTAAAGGACTTAAACTGGGCCAGTGTCTAGGAGCTCTGGGAACATAATTATACTTCTTAAAGACTCAGTCTATTGATCTATAAAATAAGAATAACAATGACAATCTTTCTCCTCTTTGAAGATCAAATGGTATACAATGTGAATGTACTCTGATAGTGAAAGTAGTACATGCGTGTGAACGATTATATTTAATCTACCTTTAAATAATATTCTTTGAACATCTACTATGTGCCAGGTAAAATGCTAGGGAGATATATATCAATAGATCAACAGATGAAAATCCCTGCCCCTCGTGGAATTTACATTACAATGGGGGAGACAGAGACAAAGCAAAATATATAAGTAAAATATATATTTTAAAATATACTATTTTATTACATAGTATATATAATATACTATGTATTAGATTCAAATAAGTGTAATGGAGAAAAATAAAACAGGAAACGGAAAAGACAGTGTAAGATTATAATTTTAAATAGAATGAGAAGGTTATATTTCAGTAAAGACTTGATGAAGGTGAGGAAGGGAGCCACAATGACAACTACATAGGAAGGGAGTGCTCTAGGCAGCATGGAATACCTGTGTAAAGGCTCTAATAGAGAAGCCTATCAGGCATGTTGAAAGAATAGCAATAATGTAGTACATCTGGAGTAGTGAGAGCATGGTGAAAAGTCACAGAGGTAAAGATGGTTGACCACACAGAGACTTGTAAGGATGAATAAGACCATTTACTCAAGAAGAAATGGTGAGCCATTGGAATCTTTTGAGCAGAAAAATGACATGACCTGACTCCCATCATGACAGTGTTCTCAGAGGTATGGGGTGGAACAAAACATTTTACAGTTCCAACAAGTTCCCAGGTAATACAGATGCTACTCCAGAGTACAACACTTTGAGGCTAGAAATAATGCTCAGGGCCTGGCACAAAGCAAAATTCCACTAAAAGTTTGTGTGTATGATGAAATGTTAGTGTTTTGTTTTTTTTTTAAATTAAATTATAGCTGTGTACATTAATACACTCATTGGGTACAGTGTTCTGGTTTTATATACAATTTGAAATATTTTAAACAAACTGGTTAATATAGCCTTCATGGCATTTTCATAGTTATTGTGTTAAGACATTTATATTCTACATTTAGAAAGATTTCACATGTACCCTTGTAAGATTCACCATAGGTGTGGTCCCACCAATCCCCCTCCCTCCACCCATCCTCCCACCTCCCCCCTCACTCCGCTTTCCCTATATTCCTGGGCTATATTTGGGTTATAACTTTCACATGAAAGCTCTAAATTAGTTTCATAGTAGAGCTGAGTACATAGGATACTTTTTCTTCCATTCTTGAGATACTTTGCTAAGAAGAATATGTTCCAGCTCTATCCATGTAAACATAAAGGAGGTAAAGTCTCCATCTTTCTTTAAGGCTTCATAATATTCCATGGTGTACATATGCCAAAATTCATTGATCCATTCATGGATTGATGGGCACTTAGGCTTCTTCCATGATTTAGCAATTATGAATTGGGCTGCAATAAACATTCTGGTACAAATATCTTTGTTGTAATGTGATTTTTGGTCTTCTGGATATACACCTAGTAGAAGAATTGTAGGATCAAATGGCAGATCTATTTTTAGTTCTCTAAGTGTTCTCCAAACATACTTCCAAAAGAAACATATTATTTTGCATTCCTACCAAGAATGTAGAAGTGTTCCCTTTTCTCTACATCCATGCCAGTATTTCTGATTTGGGGATTTTGTGATGTGGGATAATAACACTGGAGTTAGATAATGTCTCAAAGTAGTTTGATTTCCATTTCTCTGATGATTAAGGATGATGATCGTTTTTTCATATGTCTATAGGACATGTGCCTGTCTTCTTCAGACAAGTTTCTCTTCAAGTTCCTTGCCCACCCTGAGATGGGATCATTTATTTGCTTCTTGCTAATAAGCGTGAGTTTTCTGTGGATTCTGGTTAAACCAGTAGACATAACCTGCAAATATCTTCTCCCATTCTAAGGGCTGCCTTCTTGCTGTACTCATGGTGTTGTTGGCTGTTCACAAGCTTTTTAGTTTGATCAGATCCCAGTACTGTATTTTTGATGTTGCTTCAATTGCCTAATGGGTCCTCCTCATAAAATTTTCGCCCAGGCCGATTTTTTGAGTGTTTTCCCTACACTTTCTTCTAGTATTTTTATAGTTTCATGTCTTAAGTTTAAATCTTTAATCCAGTGAGAGTCTATCTTAGTTAGTGGTGAAAGGTGTGGGTCTAGTTTCAGTCTTCTACAGGTCGCCAGTCAGTTAGTGCAGCACCATTTGTTAAATAGGGAATCTTTTCCACACTCAATGTTTTTAATTGGCTTGTCAAAGATCATATAATGGTAATTAGCTGGTTTCATCTCTTGGTTCTCTATTCTATTCCACATATCTACCTCTCTGTTTTTGTGCCAGTACCATCCTGTTTTGATCACTATAGATTTATAGTATAGTCTGAGGTCTGGTAGGTTGATTCCTCCTGCTTTGCTTTTATTTCTGAGTAACATCTTGGCTATTCGAAGTTTTTTATGATTCCATATAAAATGAAGTACTATTTTTTTCGAGATCTTTAAAGGATGACAGTAGGACTTTAATAGGGATTGCATTAAAATTATAAATTGCTTTGGGTGGTATGGACATTTAAACAATGTTCATTCTTCTCAGTCATGAGCATGGTATGTTTTTCCATTTGTTGACATTTTCAGCTATTTCTTTTCTTAGAGTTTCATAGTTCTCTTTATAGAGATCTTTCATGTCCTTTGTTAGGTAAACTCCCAAATATTTCATCTTTTTTGGCAGTACTGTGAAAGGAACAGAGTCCTTGTCTATTTTTTCAACTTGACTATTGTTGATATATGTAAAGGCTACCAATTTATGAGCGTTGATTTTGTAACCTCATACGCTGCTGTATTCCTTGATCACTTCTAAGAGTTTTGCAGTAGAAACCCTAGTGTTTACCCAATATACAATCATAGCATCTGGAACACTGTAAGTTTAATCTCTTCTGATCCCATATGGATACCCTTGATCACCTTTTCTTCCCTAATTGTGATGGCTAAAACTTCCATTACAATGTTAAAGAGCAATGGAGACAATGGGTAACCTTGCCTGATTCCTGATCTGAGAGGAAATGATTTCAATTTAACTCCATTGAATACGATATTGCCTGTGGGTTTGCTGTAGATGGCCTCTATCAGTTTAAAAAATGTCCCTTCTATACCAATTTTCTCACGTGTTCTAATCATGAAAGTGTGCTGGATATTATCAAAAGCTTTTTCTGTATCAATTGAGAGCATCATATGATCTTTGTTTTTAATTTGTTGATGTGAAGAATTATATTTATGGATTTACATATGTTGAACCAGCCTTGGGACCCTGGGATAAAATCTACTTGGTCGTGCTGTATAATTTTTTTTGATGTGTTGCTGGATTCTGTTAGTTAGAATTTTGTTGAATATTTTCAGATCAATATTCCTTAATGATATTGGTCTATAATTTTCTTTTCTTGTTGGGTCTTTTCCTGGTTTGGGGATTAAAGTGATGTTTGCTTCATATTATGTGTTGGGTAGCATTCCTTCTTTTTCTGTATTTTGAAAAGGTTAAGTAATATAGGTACTACTTCCTCTTTAAAGGTTTGGTAGAATTCTGACATGAAGCCATCAGGTCCTGGGCTTTTCTTTTTAGGGAGATTTTGTGTAGTTGATGCTATTTCAGAACTTGATATAAGCCTGTTCAACATTTCCAGTTCTTTCTGCCTAAGTCTTAGAAGGTGGTGTGCTTCCAAGTATTGGTCAATTTGCTTCAGATTGTCATATTTCTGGGAATAAAATTTCTTGTAATATTCATTAAGGATTTTTTGAATTTCTAAGGAGTCTATTGTTATTTCATCTTTACTATTTCTAATTGATGAAATTAGAGATTTTACTCATTTTTTCCTGGTTATATTGGCCAACAGTTTATCTATTTTATTTACCTTTTCATTAAAGCACCTTTTTGATGTATTGATCTGTTGTATAATCCATTTGTTTTCAAAGTCATTTAATTTTGCTTTAATTTTGGTTATTTTCTTCTGCTGCGTTCAGGATAGGAATGTTCTTCCTTTTTCCAGTTGCTTGAGATGTCCCATTAAAATGTTAACTTCTCTTTCCGTTCTCTTGAGGAAGGCTTGCACTGCTATAAATTTCCCTCTTAGGACTGCCTTTGTGGTATCCCAGAGCTTGTGATAATTCTTGTCTTCATTATTGTTTTGTTCCAAAAATTTGGTTATTTCCTTCTTAATCTTGTCTCTGACCCACCTATCATTCAGCATAAGGTTATTTAGCTTCCATGTTTTTGTATGAGTCTGCAGATTCGTGTTGTTACTGAGTTCAACTTTTATTCCATTTTGGTAAAAGACGATGCAAGGAATAATTTCTATGCTTTAAATTTCCTGAGGTTAGACTTGTGACCTAGGGTGTGATTGAATTTGGAGTTTGTTCTGTGGACTTATGAGAAAAATGTGTATTCAGTTTTGTTAGGATGAAATGTTATATAGATGTCTGTTAAATCCAAATGTTGGATGGTTATGTTTAAATGTAGAATTTCTTTGCTCAGCTTCTTATTGGAATATCTATGCAACATTGTGAAAGGAGTGTTAAAATCTCCAACTATGATGGAGCTGGAAGAAATAAAGTTGCTTATGACTGCTAGAGTGTCTCTTATATACTGAGATGCAATCTGGTTGGGTGCATGAATACTAATAATTGAAATTTCATCATATTGAGTATTACCCTTAACAAATATAAAGTGAACATCCTTATCCTTGCTTACTTTTGTTGGTTTAAAACCTATTGTATCTGCAAATAACATTGCAACACCTACTTTTTTTCTGCTTTCCATTTCCCTGGAATATAGATGACCATCCCTTCAACCTGAGTCTATATTTATCTTTTAAGGTAAGATGAGATTCTTATATCCAACAGATATCTGGCCTGAGTTTTTGTATCCAGTCAGCCAAGCTGTGCCTCTTTAGAGGACAATTTAAGCCATTCACCTTAATTGAGAATATTGATAAGCCTGACAAAATTTTGGGTATCAAGTTTTTCGAAAATCTAGTGGTCATTTTTAATCCTTTTGCCACTGTAGAAGTTGGAATTTGATCAAAAGTTTCTGTGTGAGTTTGCTTTTGTGGTGGAGGATTGCACTGGTCATTATGGAGGATAAGTCTGAGATTTTCCTGGAGAGCTGGCTTACTTATGGCAAATTTCTTCAACATGTAAATGTCATTAAAGTATTTAATTTCTCCATCATAAATGAAACTCACTTTAGCTGGATACAATATCCTAGGTGTCTTATGAGATTAAAAGTTGATGACAACCCTCTTACAGCCTGAAAAGTTTCAGCAGAGATATCTGCAGTCATTCTAATATTCTTCCCCTTGTAGGTTATGGTTTTCTTACATCTGGCTGCTTTCAGAATTTTCTCTTTCATATTAACTTTAGTGAAGTTAATTATGATGTGCTTGGGGGATGTCTTATTCAGGTTGAGCTGTGAGGGGGTTCTGAAACTATCTGCTATTTGAATTTCAGAATATCTTGGCATGTCTACAAAGTTCTCTTTCATAATTTCATGAAGAGCCTCCGTGTTATGTCAAGCAACTTCCTCTCCTTCAGGGACTCCTATAAGTTGAATATTAGTTTTCCTTGATTATTCCATAGCTCTCTGTGAGAATGATCTATTTTCTTCTCCATTTGTCTTCATCTTTGAGCACTTGTGTGCATTCAAAAGCTTTGTCTTTAATATCAGAAATCATTTCTTCTGCCTACTCCATTCTATTACTGAGGGATTCTGTTGTATTTTTCAGATTTTTGGGAGCTGCAACCTCTTTCCTCAAAGTGTAAAAATCTTTAGTCATCTTATCTTTGAAATCATTGAATTCTTGAGACATCTTTTGAATAATTCCTTGAAATTCTGATTCCCTCCTTTCCTACATTCTGTTGATCTTATTTGCTATCCAGATTCCTAACTCAATTTCTGACATTTCAGCTATCTGTTTATGGATGGGATCCTCAGTTGCATCTGCCATATCCTTTCTTGGAGGGGTTGATCTACTCTGGTTATTCATGTTACTGGAGTTTTTCTGCTGAGCTGATTCCACCACATGCTGAATTTACACTGTTGGGCTAGATGAACAGTTAAGGAGAAGTTGGGTCGGGGGCTCAAGGGGTAGTAATTAACTAGCCCTTTGCCCAAAGGCTGGGCCTGGTGTCTGTACCATTTCCCTTAGAGCTTTGCCAAGGACCCGTATAGTGCTATGGCCTGAGAAACTGATGCCTGCTTGGTGCAGTGGGGCTAAGTGGCTCTGTCTTATTTTCAGCTGGTCTCTGTTCTACCCTAGTAAATGAGTTACTCTGGATTGAAGTCTCAGCTGTGGAGAAATATCAGCAATTAAGTCACCTCACCCCCCCCACAGGCAACAATTGGAAAGGGAAAATCACACCTTCCCACAACCACACACCCAGGGTACCACTTTGGATAGTCCTTGGGTGATTGGCCCAGTTCAAGAGGTCTAAATGAATTGTCCCAGTCATCACTGGACTAATGTGGGGGGAGTTTAAAAGGTCTCTGGCAACTAGATAGCAGGAGTCTGCTGGGAACTCAGGTATGACTCACTCTGGTGCTCCATGAGGTCAGAAGGACCAATCCAGAAAATAAATTAATCTGGGAGGGTTGATGTCTCCTTCCCCACTTGTACCTCTGTCACACCCAGTCACTGGTAACCCCACAGGGATGTGACCCAGTTCTTCCCAATGAGTGGATGCCCCAGGGGTTTGTGCCTGCCTAAGTCAAAGGGAGATTTATGTCTCCTCAGCCAGGCCTCTATTCTTGGCCACTGTCCAGTGGGGGTGGGTGGGCAGTGAGGCCAGACAACCTCAGGTGCTTAATGGAGGCTGAAGCAGTTCACTGAGTTCCAGCCCCACCCCTGATTGATGTTGCTGGCAGAACAGCACAAGTTCGGAGAATTTGTTTCTGTCCCAGGTATATTCCCCTGCAGATCAGACGCTGCTTGAGGTCACAGAAACCATGACTCAGTTCCTGGCAGTGACAAGCAGTTAGAGCTCACACTGAGCTGTCACTTACAGCCTCTGCCTGCTCACTTTTGTCTCAGCTATGATCCCTTGAGGGCTGGGTGCATCTTAGCCTCAGTAAAGCAGTCCTGTAGCTCCGGCCTGCCCTGGGAGTCTGCTGGCTCTGCACACTTATTCTAGTCCCAGCACTCCACCCAGACTGCTGTGGCCTCCAGCCCTCCCTTTACTCACAGGGATGGCTCTTCCAATCTGTCCACCAATGGCTGACTGTCACTGGAGAAGGTGCCTGGCTTCCTCTGGTTGCCCAGAGAGACAGGGTGTGTCTGTCCTGACATGTCCCCAGGGGCATGAGCCTTATTGTTCCTGCTGCTGCTGCTATTCTGCACCTGGGGGCACCACCGCTGCTCCTATATGGTTTCCTCTCAGCTGCCTGTCCTCTCCTTACTCCCATGCCACAGAATCAGCACAGACAAGTAAGAGCCCTTCCTCTGTCCACACCTCTTGAGAAAATGCCCAAGAATCTCAACTCCATGGGGGACAGGCTTCCAGACCTTGGGGTGAGAGTGGAGGGGAGTGCTGGGAGTT
>CAUYQV010040645.1:0-20895 GCA_963574575.1 Galagoides demidoff
TCTCTGTCTGAATAATTTTGCCTTTTCCAAAATGTCACATAAATAAAATCACACAGCATATAGCTTTTTTTTGTTTGTTTTGTTTTTTGGCCAGGGCTGGGTTTGAACCCACCACCTCTGGCATATGGGGCCAGTGCCCTACCCTTTTGAGCCATAGGTGCTGCCAGTGTATAACCTTTTTGAATCTAACTCTTTCTACTTGGCACAGCGTGTATCAAGATTTCACCTAGTGTATCAACATTTCATTTGTTTTTATTACTGAGTAGCATCCCAGTTTTTATCTGTCGACAAGTCAAAGGACATTTGTATTGTTTCCAGGTTCTGACAATTTTGAATAAAGTCACTCACAGAAAAAAAATCCCCATTCACATACATGCTTCTGCGTGGACCTAAGTATTTAAGTGAATACCTAGTGGGATTTGGAGACTTAGACAAATGTGTACATTTATAAGAAACTGTCAAACTGTTATCCAAAGAGGCTGCACCATATGGTATTCCCACTAGCAGCGTGGGAGACTTCCAGGTACCCTGCATCCTCAAAGCACTTGGTATTGCAAAGTCCGCCTCCCCAAACAAATGAATAATTAATTCTTATGTGGCCAGTCTAAAGAAGCCTGTACTGTTACCTCAAGGAGGTTTTAATTTGCTTTCCTTAATGGCTGATGCTGTTGAATACATTTTCATTTGCTTGTGTGCTGGCCGATTATCTTCCTTGGTGAAATGATTGTTCAAATATTTGGCTAATTTTTAACCGTGTAGTTTGTTTTGTTATTACTGAGTTTTCAGAGTTCTTTAGATATCTTCTAAGTAAGTTCTTTATCAGATTCATGGCTCATAAATATTTTTTCAGTATGTGTCTTGTCTTCATTTAAAAAAAAAGTACCTTTCAATAAACAGAAGTTCTTAGTTCTGATGAAGTCTCATTTGTCAGTTTCCTATTTTATGGACTTTCTTATGTAAATCTTTTTCTAGATTGTGCTTTTGGTGTCCTGTCAAAGACATTTTTGCTTAACTCAAGGTTAAAAGATTTAGTTCCTATGTTTTCTTCTAGAATTTTTATAACTTTGGTTTTTATGCTAAGGGTTCTGATTCATTTTGAATTTCTTACAAATGGGTGTTTATAATTTGCATCAAATCTGATGCAGTACTGTATTTATTCAAATATTTTTATTATCTTTCTTTGCTTTTTTTGTCTGGGACTCCATCAACGTGGATATTGTACCACTTGATGTTGTCGTTAGGTCGCTGACTCTGTATTTATCTTTTTTACTTTCCTCTCTGTGCTTCTGTTTGGATGGTTTCAATATTGCTATGAATTTGAGTTCCCTGATTTTTTTATTCTTCAGTATTTAGTATGCTAGTAAGTCTAGGCAGTGAAGTTTTCGTCTCAGATATTGTATTTTTTATTTCCATGTATTTCTACTATATAAAAGAAGTTCCATTTTAAAATATGTATCTTCCATTTCTTTTTTTTATTATTATTATGGCCATGTTTTCCTTTCAATTCGTAAGCATACTCAAATAGCTATTTTAGAGTCATTGTCTGCTAATTCCACCTTTTCTGTCACATCTGACCTTATTTCTTTTGGCTGGTTTTCTCCTGGTTATGGGTCAAGTTTTTCCACATGTTGGTATGTTCAGTAATTTTTGTTTAGGTGCTAGACATTATTTAAGCCACATCGTTCTGAGTTTTGATGTTGTCTTTCTTTACAGTGTACTAAAATTTGTTTTGGTAGGTAGTAAACTTGTGGATCAGTTTAATCCTTTTTAATCTTGTTTAAAGCTTTTGTAGAGCAGTTCTAGAGTAGCCCATATTGTCGGAGTAGCTTATCTCCATGACGAGGGCGTCATCCTTCTGGATCTCCACTCTACGCTCCAGGTATTCAATGAAGTCTCTTTGCTCTGGCTGGTAGGAACTTGCCTGTGCCTCAGCCGTGGAACTCTGGCTATCATTCAGCTCACAGCTCTCCAGTAATTGTGCTTTGCCCATCTTGTGTAGATTCAGTTTCTACTGAAAGACTCAGAGTGATCTCGTGGATATTTCTGGAATTCGTTCTTTGTATAGTTCCTTCTGTTTTAGTGCTCTGCTCATAAATTCTAGCTGTGCTGACCACCTTAGGTGCCTGTCTGTGTCTCTTCAACTCAGGAATACTACTGAACACCCTTCCCTGCACTGTGGCCTGTGAGTTTCCCCAGGCAGAAAGCCAGTGAGATTTTAGGGCTCAACTATGATTTGCATATCATCCAATACCGGAAAAGAGTTGCTTCATACATTTTGTTCATTTTCATAGGTTTTTTGTTTGCAGAAAGTCAGGTCTTCTGTCACATTTTCTTTCTTGAGTGGCAGCTGAAATTCCACATTTAAATTTCTCCACCTGAGAAATGGGGGTGATGATACCTACCTCCTAGGGCATGGAGAGTGAGACAATGAAATCCGCAGGTGTATTCCACCCAAATTTGCACACCTTCTCAGGTTACTTTTGCTGCTTCTTTCTCTCTCAGTTGACGCCTGACCCTTGCTGGGTCACCATCCCATTTTCAAACTCTGGTGAAACACACTCGACCAGGCAAGGGGTCTAGCTTCCTGAGCATTTTCTCCTGGGATGAAACAAACCGTAGAGTGAAACTTGATCCAAACAAAATGAGACATGAGATGGAGCCTGGTTGATAAATCCTCCCGCCTCTCTCCCTTCAATGGACTCGTCTAAGGTCCAGAGGTGTGGAAACCCTTCACCCTTCTAAAGAGCCCCCACCCTGTCTCTTAAGAGCTAATTGTGAAGCTGTGGCCAGTGTAGACCATCTCCTTTTTCTCATCTTCCTCTGCCTTTTCCGGTCCTCAGTGACTTGAGATCACAGCAATAAGGTGTCAACAACTTACTCTTTCATCAGACTTTAATGCAAGAGAAATGCTTAGCATAAGGGCTTGGACTTCCATGCATTATGAGGAAATTGCATCTCATTCTTCTAATAAATGCAAGTGTCAAAGCTCTGCTCAGACTGCACTCTGGGTGGTGGGGCATGTCTGTCTGTCTCCCTCAGCGGGAGGGGGAAGTTTTCTTATTCAGCACTGTATGCCTTGCCTATTGTGCAGTGCCAGGCACAAAGCTGCGGTTGATCATTTTTTGTAATTTACTAGATTCTTCTATTTCTCGGTTTTCTAAAATTGAACAAACAATATCTATTATCTTTTTGTTTGTCTGTTTTTCCTTAAGCTCATGAGGTCTATAGGTGGCCGTGAGAAGAGATTGGCTTCCAATGCACAAAATGTCCCAGGAAGAAGTGAGAGTCCCATCTGTAAAACCCAAGGGAATGGCTTCAGCTTCTCCTTTAATCAAGACACGGCGGAGAGTTCTTGTTGCAATAAACACTGCCTATGAGCTTAGCTGCAGGGAGAGGTTGGAGAATCCTTTTCTGTCCAAATCTTAGACTAGTAGAGTCAGCAGTAGGAAGGACCCAGTAATACTGATGAGGAGATGGGGGGGCGTCAAGGTGGAATGTGGTGGGCTCCCCGTCTCCCTGCTGCTTCTTGTATCACAGATCCTAGTGTAGAAATAAAAAAAAAAAAAAATCCACCTTTTCTGGCAGACATGCTGGAAATGTCCTAACACCTGGGTGTCTGATCCCTGACTCACCATTTCATCCCATGTACTCAGGTGACCTTGGCAGACCTCTCCCCAATCTGTGGGGGAAGAACGACGACACCAGCTCCTTCCTCTTCTGGGTCCCCTCATGGTAGCCAAAGTGCTCCCCACCCCCCACTACTTTCTCTCCATTCCCCTGGGACCCAATTCCCTCATCCCAGCCTGTACCTGGATTTCTAATGCTCCAAACATCCATAAACTGAAAAAATATTTATTGAAAACCTACTGCGTGCAAGGCCCTCGCTGGGTGCTGTGGCTTCAGCAGCCAGCAGGGCAGTGTGGAAATCTGGCTTGCTCATATCTCTACTCTGTCTTCTTGACCAAGGTCTGGGGACAGAGATTCAAGTAGTCACACCCATCCCAGCATGAGTCCTGGATGGTACTCAGCCATGGTGTGGCTCTTGGGGATATTTATTGATTTATTATTATTTTTTTAACCTATATTTTCTTTTTTTTTAAAATTAAATCATAGCTGTGTATATTAATACTATCATGGGGTACAGAGTGCTGTTTCTATATACAATTTGAAATACTTTCATCCCACTGGTTAACATAGCCTTCATGTCATTTTCTTAGTTATTCTGTTAAGACATTTATAAATGGAAATTGTTTAAATATTTTTGATTTGGAGAATATTTGAGCAGATTGTGCGTAGAAAGATCCACATCTTTCCTCCACGCACTGCCTCAGTTTCCCGTTACCACCCATCATAGTTTATAGGAGGGCTCACACTTCGCATGGTACACTCTGTGGATTTTGAGCAATGAACAATGGCGTCTACCCACATTATGGTGCCAGCAAAAGACTTTCACTACCCGGACAGTTTTCTGGGCTCCTGGTCATCCCTCCCTTCTCCTGACGCCTGGAACCCGCCAACCCTTTTACCATCGGCAGAGTTCATCTTTTCTAGACTGTCGTGTAGAGCTCACACTGGATGTAGCTTCCGCACATTAGCTTCTTCCACTTAGTAATGTCCAGTTAAGACACCTCCCTGTCTTTTTGTTGCTTGTGAGCTCATTTCTTCTTATCACTAAATAATGTGGGAATTTTTTCTAGGGAGCCTGTCAGGCAATTCTACTGTGGAGAGGGCCCGGTCCCTGCGTGGGCCGGGTGGGGAGCACCCTTCCTGACCACGCACCCTTCCCACTGGCTTTCCCTCTAGTGCAGCTGGTTGGCCTCGTGTTTTCTTATTTCCTGGTCTCAAGCCCCCAGCCACACCTTCGGCCCCATGTCCCCACCGATGCTGTGCAATGCTCACCTGCCCCGTGGGCTGGGTCATCTGCTCTGGTTCTTGCTGGTGTGAGGCTGCTGCACCTTGCCGTACTTCTCAGAGCCTCAGTGTGTCCATCTGTACAGTGGGTCTATGGGCAGCTGCCAAACAGACTTCTTGCGAGGTTCTGGTTATAGAACAGAGGAGCGAGGTTCCGGTTACATCAGAGGAGTGCAACCCAGTTCCTACCATGCTCTCTCAGCTGCAGACCCAAGCCTGGCTCTTGTGTGGGGTCCCCTCACAGGGCAACAGGGAGCCAGGGGGCCTGGGACGGCCCATGGGGAAGTGTGTGAATCGAAGGAGGCAGCGGCAGCTGAAGCAGCCTCGCCCGGATTCTTGAATGCAGCCTCTTGACAGACTGATTGTGCAAGGGCATTCCTCCCGAGGAAACGTGGCTGCCCCCTCCCAGAAGGTGTGAGAGCTTCCCAGACACTGAAAGGGCCCTGCTGGGAAAATTAATTCTTCATTATTCCGTTCCTGAGGCTCTCACATTGGCCAAGAGCCTGGCACCAACAGACGCCCGCCCGCACGGGGCCGGGGCAGGCGCGGCTGACGCCGAGCTTCAGGTAGTCTCCGAGAGGATGTGTTCAAAAATGCAAATTCGGATCCATTCCCTGTCCCCTCTGGCTGGGACAAAGGGCTTGTTGTTGATGTGCGAGCTGGCTTTCTGGTATCCAAATATTTTACTGCTGAGGACACGAGGGTTCATGTCTGCCTGCATTGGACAGGCAGGGTTTTGTGCGGGGCTGGGGTTTTGGCAATTCCACATCTGTGGTTTGTTGTCTATCTCTCCATCACCATGACAAACACACCCAGACCTGGAAATGCCACCTGCGGGTATGATTTCTGTGTGGGGTTATCAGCCCCACTAATTCCGAGGTGAGGGCAGCACAGTGGGGGAGGGTGTCAGGGGCTATCATGGGCTGGTACGGGTAGTCCCCCTTACTACAGAGGAGGCACCTCCAGGCGACCTGGGTCCATAGCCTGGGATGCTGATTACCAGCTGGACAGCTTCTCCTCAGTCTCCCCAGATGTGGAATGAGGGAGAAGCTGGTATCTGTGTTTATACGACACATAGCAGAGTGCCTGGCAAAGTGACGACGTGTTTTTTAAATACAAAACTGGGTTTGTACCTTGGAGGCTGGGCTATCTGTGCTGAGAGGCCATTGTGGAGAAGAGGGGAGGGAGGCTACAGAGGAATTGCCCCTGGGGGGTCCAGATTTCAGAGCTTCTGCAAGAGGGACGCTATGGGGCCCTATCCAGGCAGGCCCTCTTGGCTAAATGGGACAGCTCCTGGGAATAGGTGAGAGCAGACAGAACTGGGGATGTCCTTGTCTAACCAGACACCAGGCCTGCAGAGGTCAGCCCCCTCCTTCCCTTCCAGGCCCCACTGCCGCTATCTTCCCCCGGCTGCTGGTACATCCTGCCGCAGCCTCCAGGGGAGCTGGGCAGGGAAACCGGAGCTGCGGGCTGTTTCATCCGCCTGGGGATGGGAGCGAGTTACAGGTGTGACCATTGTTCCTGAGCACAGGTGGGGATAACTCGTCCTGACAGCCTGCAGGATGGGCCCCTGGCAGCCTCACCAGCCTGGCCCGAGCCCCAGGGCAGCCCTCATGGGCACCCGTGTAACAAAATGTCCTGTGAACTCTCCCCCCGGTCCCAGCCTCTTCATGTGCTTCCAGCGCCGGCGGCTTGGACACACCTGGGAGCAGCACAACCCATTCATGAAGCACTTTGGAGAAGGTCACCATCAGCTGGGGACAGAGTGTGTATTGTCAAGGACGCCAGCCCAGCCTTTGTGCCCTGCCGGCTGCCCAGACCACAGGAATTCCTCATGCTCACCCTCATTCACACCGGGAGGGCAGCCGCTGCTGCTGGGGGCCGGCCTCCCTCCCTCCCCACGCCGCCTTTGGCCAGAGGCTGAAGACTTGGCCAAACAAACCTCACCCACCATTTTCCAAAACCTAATTGCCACGGCTGTGTCTGTGATGGGCACAGACCCAGGGCCAGGGCCTGCCAAGAATCTCCCCGTGTGAATACCTGCACAGGGCACCTCCTGTGGGAACCGGGAGTCGCACAGAGCCTGGCATTTGTGCCCAGCCTGTCTTGTGACATTAGGTAGATCAAAGCCCCATTGTAAAAAAGTCGTGTTCACTCTGTTTGTCTGCTTGGAGCCTGTGTCCTGGGACAGCCCTTCCCCATCCCAGACTTGGGGAGGCAGCTGACTGCCCAGGCACAGCTCTGATTTGGGCCCCGGCATTCTCTCTGGAAGCAGCCACACCGAAAGTGAAATTGCCTTTCATGGGTCTGCGGCTGGGGCACACCCCGAGAAGGAATGAGACGGCGTGGGACCGTGCAGCTCCCCTCCTGTGTCTTCAGAGGAACAAGTTCCTACTTGGTTCCACTAAGTAGCAGTGAAAGGGGGAGAAAAACGTCACTGGTGCTGAAGTCAGGGAGGCTTCCGGAGGGATGAGGGATGAGGATGGGAAGAGGCTGGGAGGGGGTCAGGCATGGGAGGGGTGGGGCCGTGAGGTGATAAGACAGCCTTCAACAGTGAGGGGGTTGGTCCTCCCAAAGAGCAGGGCTTCCCCTTCCCTCCCCATGCTGACCAGCGTGTGTCAGAGGAGGGGTCCGTCAAATTGCTCCATTATCTGCGTGAGCTAGAAGAACCCTCACCCATGCTACAGGCATAGGTGGTCCATTGGTATGGGCTGCCTCAAAAATGTGCCGAGAAGATGAGAAGAAAAGTGCTGAGGTGAATTCGTAACGTCTGTTTGGGTGCCAGTCTCCTAGTGATGTTGCCATCTCTGGCGTGGTAGTCAGGGTAAGCTAGCTTTTTCTTCCATGACAAATAAACCTCCCCATCTCAATAGCTCAATCATGAGGACTTCCCCCATACAAAATGCAGAGTGCAGGGGTGACTTGCTAGGGCAGTTGTCCCCTGCGTAGTCATACAGAGAGCCACACTGTTGGCAGCATTTTGAGGCACCAGTGCAAAGGCAACTGGTATATATGGTTCAGCAGACTTCCAGGAGCACATCCCACTGCGAGCCGTCACCGTAGGTGTTGGCAGGTGCTACATTTGGCCACTTGAAAGCAAGAAAGGCTTCTCAGCTTTGCTCAGAGCAGCTGGGACTCTGGCCTGTCCATTTGACTGCTGAATGTTGAAACGGGTAAATGGTAGATGTCTCAACATCGTTCCCAGTCTTCAAGCAGTGGTCACGTGGCTGAGTGTGACATCCCAGAAAGTCTGCTTTCAGGAAGGAAAATGAGTCCCACAGCTTCTGTTTAAGAAGAGGAGGAAAGGGTGCAACGTCAGTGAGAAAATGTCCTGCCCCAAATGGGTTGAATTTTAGAAAGTGTTTTGTTATCCATGCCTGGTGACAGTGTGGACTGGGTGGGCTGGTGGACAGGGACCAGACTAGACCTAGAAGGCTGGGGGAAAGAACCTGGACCCCAACAGCTCCCAGAGTAAAGCTGTCACCCCCGTGTGGATGGCCACGTGAGATGGAGACAATGCTCTCTGGTTAAGGCACAGTGAATAGCAGCCACCCCCTGCTGTGAGGGACTCAATAATGGGACCTACTCCTTAATCCCTGGACCTTGTGGAATTATGAACTTACATGGCAAAGGGACTTTGCGGATGTGATCTTGAGGTGGGGAGATTAGCCCGATTGTCAAGTGGGGCCTCCTTTATCTGGGAAGCAGGAGGGTCAGAGTTGGAGGAGACTTGATGAGGGAAGGAGAGGTTGGGGTGATGTGCTTTGAAGATAGAGGAAGGGGTTGCCAGCTGAGCAATGCAGGCGGCCTCTACAGGCTGAAAGACAAGAAATGGACTCTCTCTGACAGCCTCCAGAAGGAATACGACTCGATTTCAGGACTAGTACTCTCCAGAGCTGTAAGATAATGAATTGACAGTGTTTTAAGCTGCCGTGATGGGGGTCATTTGTTACAGCAGCAATCTGAAACTAATACACTCATCATCGATAATACACCTGCCACGTTTCTAAGAGAGAAGCAGAAAACAGTAATAGAAGGACCTAGAGCAGGTGTCCTCAAACTACGGCCCACGGGCCACATGCAGCCCACATAGGACATTTATCCGGCCCACCGGGTGTTTTTGCTGCTGCTGCCTATCCTGCTTAGCAGCTGACTTATCCCAGGGCCTGCAGTCTGGGACTGAGGGACAGTGAACTGGCCCCCAGTTTAAAAAGTTTGAGGACCCCTGCGCCTAGAGGTTCAGACCCCAGCCTCAACCCTGGCCTGTGTGCTCTGGGTGGGTTCTTGCCCCTGACTTGGGTCCTTCTGTTCAATGAGAGCCCCGATTCCCTCTTCTTTCAACATGTGACGTTCACTCACTTGTGACCTTCACCCCTTTATTAAGGCCACATGGTCAGGGAAGAGGGGGTGGAGGAGATGAAGAGGAGAGAAGCCGACAGGGCCCAAGTCCCTTCCCAGCTCTCCCGGTGTGAGGACCTGGGGTGCCAGGCACACAGTTGCAGGCTGCAGACTCCTGCACACAGGTGCTGTTATGGACTGAGTTATTTTCACCCAAATGCATGTGTCAAAGCCCTAACCCCTAGGACCTCAGCATGTGACTGTATTTGGAAACAGGACTTTTAATGAAATAATGAAGACAAAGCCTTAAAATGAAGTGACTAGGATGGGCCCTAATCCCTTATAACCAATGTCCTTATAAAAGAAGAGATTAGGACATACACAGGGGGTGACCATGGATTGGTCCCTGTGAGGGTTCTGAGGGGCAAGCCCTGACCCCAGAGCCTCTGCACATAGTGGGAGAACAGGCAGGGCCCCCCGCAGAGTCTGAAGCTGCCCCTCCTGGGCTAGTCCAGAGCCATCCTATGGGCCCCCAACTCATGCCCTGAACACCCCTGCCCCGTCCTGCCTGGGCCAATCTCTGCATGGACCAGCACCAGTGAGGGGTACCTGGGTGGACATTTCACCCCCTAAAGGGAAGCTCAGGAGGAAGGAAAAGCAGCAGATAAAGTAAGCACAGAGGTCAGAGTCATGGGCACGCATCAGAGGTGGCCGTGAGTGTGCCACCTTCATGACCCGACACTGGAGTCCTGGGTCAGCCATTGAGCCATTGACCATGCTGTTCCCTCTACTTGGAAGGCCTGTCCCTTGCCTGGGCTGGCTCTCATCTTCCTCATCAGGGTGGGAAGAAAGGGGGGCCTACAACCTGGCAGACCTCTGCCTTCACCACAGCATCTTGCCCTTCCTCAGGCCATCCAGCTGGATTTACCTTAGGGTTAGCCTTGCCATGCAAGGGAGGGGAGATCTTTATTTTCAGACCTGGGTGGAGTTTCTGAGATCTAAAAGCACATCCCTGGGAGGGGAAGCCTCACAGGAGAGAAAGTTACCCGGCAAATAGAAGAATCTGATACTTAGAGGAAAACTTTTCCATAAGGTAGCTCCTGACCTTGCACAGCTGTGGGTATGCAAATCCTATAGAGCTGGCCTTCTGCGATTTGCATGGGAGCAAAGCTCCTTCAGATGTCCGGGGTGTTCCCAGTCTTAAGATAGCCTCATCTCCCAAACTACACAGGGTTTCTCATAGCAGGATCCTTGGACCAGCAGCTACAGCATCTTCTGGGCAGCAGGTAGAAAGGCAAAGCCTCAGGCCTCTCCCTAGACTCACTGAGAGACACTTTGAGGGTAAAGGAGAGACAGTCCATGCTCGTGGATCAGAAGGCCCAATATTACTAAGATTGGGTCCAATTTGATCTGTAGATTCAATACAATTCCAAAATCCCAGCAAGTTATGTTACCAAGAAAATGGTTCTAAAATTTTTATGGAAAAATAGGTAACAGAGAAACCCCCCATTTTTTTTTTTAAAAGAAGACACTTGGGGCGTCAGCAGTCTCTGTTTCAGTGAGGCCTTCAGGTGCACACGGAAGTTTGGGGACCTTTGGGAGAGTAAGGAACTTCAAGGGCATGGAGCCATATCCGGAGGCTCCCTCACTCTCTGAGCTCTTCCCTGCCCAATTCCAACTCCCTTTTCAGCTGTAGGACTAGACTTCTCTTGGTGACAGCAGCTGGAGATTTAGTCCTTGGTTCCTCCCTCCCCTGGTTCTTTAGTCATCTCCTTAATAGAGTGGAAGCTCCCAAGGGGTTAGACCCAGCCCAGCTCACATGACGAAGCAGACACCTCCATTTCCCATCAAACCCTTTTGGAAAGGGAATGATTCGACTAGGCAAAGATGAAGTTCTCTTAATCAAGGGCTGGGAGGGATAAAGGAAAGTTATATTTGTGTGCTAATAAAGCTTGTTTCTGTCATACGTATTGTAAATACCAAAATAATCCTACCCTTTTCTTTAACCCACTGCCTATAAATAGTTCAAACAAGCCCTGTTCAATTTCTCTAACCCCTCTGGCCACCGTCTGGTCATCCTGGAACATGCTAACAGGACCACAGCCATGTTCTCCCCCACCCCCAGATTCCTCCAAACTTTCTCCCATTCTGGCCACAGAGTAGCTTTCCCAATGCACAGTCTTAGAAGACTTTAACAATTGTGTTTGATGTAGTTAGTTCCATTTTTGTTTTCCTTAATGGCTCCTGGGTTTCCTATCCTGCTTGGGAAGATTTCCTGCACTGTGACATTATAAGAATATTTTCCTTCATCATACTGTATACATCTATAGTTTTTGGAACAACTTAAAATTCATGGAAGCCATTTTTGGATATGGAGCGAGGTAGGGATTTAACTTTAGTTTCTTTCAAATGGTTGGTCAATTGTCCCAACACTTTTTTTTTTTTTTTTTTTGCAGTTTTTGGCTGGGGCTGGGTTTGAACCCGCCACCTCTGGTTTATGGGGCAGGTGCCCTACTCCTTTGAGCCACAGGCACCACCCCTATCCCAATACTTTGTGCTGTGGCGTCACAGCTCATAGCAACCTTCAGCTCTTGGGCTTAGGTGTTTCTCTTGCCTCAGCCTCCTGAGTAGCTGGGACTACAGGCACCTGCCACAACACCTGGCTATTTTTTGTTGCAGTTTGGCCGGGGCTGGGTTTGAACCCGCCACCCTCGGTATATGGGGCTGGCGCATTAACCACTGAGCCACAGGTGCCACCCTGTCCCAACACTTTTAAGCAAAAATTCATTGTTATATTTTAAGATGCGATAAATACTGGGACAAGTTTCTGGGCTCTCTGTCTTGGCTCACTGATCTGTTGGTCTCAGGAGCACATTGTTTCATTACTATAGCTGCAAAGTAGGTTTCAAAATCTGGTTGGTAAAGTTGCCTCTTTACGTCCCCTTCCAAAGCCACCTTGACCCATTTTGCAGATTGATTTTTCCATCAGAGCATCAGATTCCTGTGGTCCAATTTCAAAACCATGACAATGTCATCTAATTTTAAGAGAAACAACACAAACCAAAACTGAGAATCCTTGTTAGGATTCTGACTGGAAAAGAATAAATTGATTGATCCTTGAAGTTCTGACCAATTGGGTCAAAGCTTCAGTTCCTCAGGGTTTGATTTATGTTCTTCAGTTACATTTTGTCATTTTCCACCTAGGGATCTTATGCTTTTCTCATTAAACTTATTTCTAAAAATGTCGTGGCCTGTTCACCAAGATTAGGAAATTGGAATGTGGCAGGGCTGGGAAAAGCAGAGCAAAATCAATCACACATGACAACACAGTGTCTAGAAAGCACTTCTTCCAGGGGCTGTGGTCACACCAGTTTGCAAGCCTGGCTCGTGGAAATTTCCAGAGCCTGGCTTGGCTCTAAGTGTGATGTGCTTGTAGGTCCCTTCTAGCTTAGACTTGCTGTTCTACTCGCTTGGGGTGTCAGGAATCATCAGGAGCTTGCTAGGTGATGGTGGCATCAGGGTGTGTTCCTTCCCGGTGTCCCCCACTCCACCACTACTGCAGTAGCTGTAGTGTGTTCAGAACTCCCAGGGCCCCTGTGATTTAAAGTGCTGCATGAAGACAGCTTTGGGGGGGTGACTAGAAGACGCTGGAGGGTGAGGCTGGCATCCCAGCTTCTTGCACCCTCTGCAAAGGGACAGTTTGTTCTCTGGTCTCTGGCTGACCTTGAGGGATTGTTCACAGACACAGGGGTTATATCCGTATTCCACCACCAGCATGATGCCCACGACCCAGCTCCAACGTGGATGAGAGGGTCAGCCCCAGGCCTGGGAGGACAGAGCCTTTGGGTCTTCTGTGACCTACAGCTGGAGGACTGGGCCTCACGGCTGGCCCCCGCTCTGCATCATGGTCCGCTCCTCACACCAAGTGTGTTCCAGAAGCCGGGGGACCCAACCTGGCCAGGCAACATGGGGCGGTGGCAGTTTTCCTGGTTCTGTCAGGGCCTCTGAAATACTCATCCCTGCTCGGGAAGGGTCCCCTGGGTGGCGAAGCACGTGGTTGGAGGGGAAGACCCACAGTTCTCCTCATCCACTTTATGTGTTAATAAAAAGTCTCCTTCACAGGAAGTGGGACATTCCATCTGCTCTAGATCAGAGCACATCAGTCTCTTACCTAGTCTGCAGCCCCAGGGCTGGCAGCTGTCACGGGCAGACCCACACAGGCTTGGGGCTGCTCCTTTGGCTTGTGCCTTTGGTGTCAGGTGTGGGTCTTTCCTCCATGGGACCCCTTGGCATGAATTGCTGGCCCTGGCAGGGGGTCTCCAGCTGTGAGCCTGTGACTGCCCCTCTGGGTGTCTCTCTAGGGAGGAGGTCCCTGGTGGTCTTCACTCTTGTGGGCAGTGTCCTCTGGAGAGACCTACCTTGGCTTCCCTGCATGGCCATCCTCTGTGACTCACCTTCCCCTCCCTACCTGAATGTGGTGCTATCAGAGGCAGCCCCAGGTTCCCTCATTTTGCCCCCTGCAGCCAGGAGTTGGCACCAGCTGATGACGTATCTCAAGCTCAAAGGCTCCTGCAGACCCTCGAGAGAGAGGCTCCTGAAGGTCTCACTTGGTCTGAGGTGGGAGTGAGGATGCTTCTCTCTTCCTGTTATCTGCACAAATGAGTAGCAGGTGCTGGTGAGAGTGAGGTGAAATCAGAGCCCTCACACACTGTTGGTGCCACATGGTGCACCTCACTGGGAAGCAGCCTGGCAGTGCTTCCAAAGGTTCAGCCTAGAGTCAGCACACGATCCAGCAATTCCGCTCTTAGGTATGTGACTGAAGGGGTTGAAAGAGGATTTCAAACCAGCACTTGCACATGGCTGCTCATGGCAGCATTATCCACAGTAGCCCAAAGTTGGAAGCAGCTCACATGTCCTTGAACTGATGAATGCGGAAGTAAAATGGAACCTATCCACTCAGCGGAATACTATTCAGCCATAAAAAGGAATGATGCATGTGCTGTAATGTCGATGAAGCCTGGAAATATCATGCTGAGTGACACGAGCCCGCCAGAAAAGACCACCTGCTCTGTGATGCCATTTACATGGAATGTGCAGGGCGGGACACCTGTCAGGGCAGGAAGTATCCAGTTGCCTAGTGCTGGGGGGATAGGGTAAGCGGGAATGACTCCTAATGGGGCCTCTTTCTAGAGTGATTAAAATGTTCTAAAAGTGGTTGTGGTTATGGACACACAACTCTGTGAATATGCTATGAACGCTTAAGTAGACGAATTGTGTGGTATCTGAATCTTATCCCAACGAAGCTATTATTAAAGTAAATAGCCACCCACCACCCACCTTTCTGGAATAAAGTGACTATGGGCTGGGAGGGGCTTTTGAACCAGCCCATGTTCATTGCCAGCATGTCCCTCTCCCTGCACTTCCCCATTTACAATGGTGCTCAGAGTCCCATCTGTCAACCTGTGGTGCCTTCAGCTCCTTGCCTCCCATGGCCCTCTGGTCCCCAGGTTGGGGCTGAAGGGCTGCCCTTCCTGCCCCGGCAGGTTTTGGAATAGCACTCCCAGCTATGTGGTACTCTCGGCACCATATCCCCGCCAGCGTTCATGGTCACCGATGAGAGCCTGCTTCAACGCATCCATCCTTGCCTCTGTCCGTCCATCCCTCTATTTACGCATCCATCCCCCAGCTGTCCATCCTTCCCTCCCTCCATCTCTCCCTTTCTCTTTTTCTTTTTTGGCCGGGGCTGGGTTTGAACCCACCACCTTCGGCATACGGGGCTGGCGCCCTACTCCTTGAGCCACAGGCGCCGCCCTTATCTCTCCCTTTCTCTTTACCTCCCTCCTTCCACCCATCCACCCATCAATCCATTTATCTATCCATCTATTCATTCATCCAAACATCCACCCATCTATCCATCTACACCCATCCACCTACCTATTTACCCACCCATCCCTCTAACTCTCCAGCCTTCCTTCCATCCATCCATCCACCCCCCATTCACTCATCACCCATCCACACACTCACCCCTCCATCCATTTCTCCCTCCCTCCCTTCGTCTATCCATCAAACACCCACACACCCATCCACCTGTTCATCCCTCCATCCATTTTGTATGCACTCATTGAGCACCTGCTGTGTCAGGCTCAAAGTCTGGTAAGAAGACATCTGAGTAAACAGACGATGACAACTCAATGCCCAGGGTCACGACAGAGAAAGGATTCCCATTCCAGGTTCTGGAAACAGTAGAGCAATGCCCCTTCCTGGACTCATGGGAGCTGACGTGACCTTGATGGCATCATCCTTAGTCTCAATCCTAATTGCCTCCCAAGTTCCAAGAAGGCAGGAGAAATTCATCCTGCATCTGCATCCATGTGTGACCACAGACAGGTCCCTGTTTCCTCTTTTTCCCACTGCCCAGACCATGAAGGGATGGGGCTGGCTGCATTCCAAGGCCGTTCTGGGTCCCTGGGTGGGGGCCAGGCTATTTCTGCAATGTGCACAGCTGCTGCCCAGAGGCCCAAGCCTGGCTGTCCCTGGTCTTCCCATCCTCATGTGGGAGGAGGACTGGGGGCTGCTTGCTCCACAGGAAGGGATAAGGGTTCGCCTGCCGAGAGCAGGACCATTTATCCCCACATGGGTGCCAGAGTCAGAAGCTGGGGAGCCTTGGCAGGGAGAGGTGCAGTGGTGGGGTGGGTGCTGCCTGGGGTGACTGCAGCAGGAGGACAGGGTATTTCTGGACAGAATGGGCACCTGAACGTTTCAAGCCAGATTATAGCAAAGCCTGGGTCACATCCTATAAAGTATGGCTCCCCTGGGGCCTGAAGCTCAGAACTGCTTGCCATTGGTCAGTGTGCCAGGGCCCCCAGATGACACCTGGAACACCCTTCTTGTGAATTAGTCATAAAAGCAGTCGTTTCTGTTCTGACATTCACAGCTATGTGACTGAAACCAGAAAAAAATAACTCCTAGCCTTAGTTTGCTCATCTGTGCAGTGGGTGCAGCATCATTGGTCTCTAGGGCATGGTGGGCGAAGGGGCTTTGTGGTGGGCTGTGTGTGCCCCTGGGAATGCCGAGGACTCATCCTTTGTTCATTCTCTGCCCCCAGAGGGGGCACAGCATTGTTTTCTGGAGAGGGTCATAGGTGTGGGTCCCCAGCACCTGGCTAGGCGAATCAAGGCAGGACAGGAGGCAGGGTGCACTCTCAGACCTGAGGCTGCCCAGCTCGGGCCCTGAGGTGAGGCAAGGCCACGGCTGGCAGTGGAGGGAGGGAGGGCGGGAGACGAGGCAGGAATGTCAAGGGGAAGAGAAGGAGTTGGCAGGAGCTCAGGAGAGACCGATAAGTGAGCAGAGCCCAGGATTAGGAAAACACCAAGCGGAAAGGGGCGTGGAAGGTTCTTCGCAAATCAGATGGGAAACCAGATTAGATGCTGAATCAATAGAGAAGGATCCCAGCCCAGATCAAAGGCACTGCTGGGGAAATGTGAAAGGCTACTCAGGGTCAGGAGGCGGACCTGCAGGAGGGGGGCCGGCCCGGGAGCCCCAGAAGGGGGCCAGATGGAGCCTGCCTGGGTGCCCACTACAGCCCTGGCCCCATGGTGGCCCACTGGCAGGCAGCTTGGGTTGCACCCCCAGTGGCAGGCAAACCTCCCAGATTCTGGGGGAACTGACTGATGGTGTCTCCTGGCAGGTGGAGAGGGCAAGAATTAGAGGGGTGGGGACAGACAGGCTCCTTTGTTCCTCCCCAGATGGTAGAGCCACCTATGCCTGTTTTCCAGGTACATTGGAGGCCTTTGCCTCAGGTTGTAAACTGTAAGTTCTGCCAGGCCAGAGGGAGCTATGTCCTGAGTCCCAAGTCCCCCCACATCTCTCCTGGTGGCACTGTGGGCCTTGGTGCTGAATAACCCCAGAGAGGCCACAGCAGGCAGAGCGAGGCCTTCTACTCACCCATCGCTGAGTCTGGGCCCACATCTGGGCCTTGGAGCTCTCTAGGCATCTGCCCTGACCCCAGCCACGCTCTGGGTTCTGGGAGCACAGGAACTAGGCACTCGGGGACTGCAGGGGCACCATGGACTGTGTTTCCCAAAGGGGGTTCTAGGGAACATGAGTCCTGTGAGATGTTCTGGGACAAGGATGTGTGAGGTGAAGCCAGTTTGAGCAACCCAGCTCTCTGTCTCCTCTTGGAGCTTAAAGGCCCCCACAGTCCTCTGTAAAGACTGCGGCATCGTGACCCACAGAATTCCTTGATCCTGTTAACATGGATTTGGAATATACTTTGGGAAATGCTGATGGGCTGTACTGTGCTGTCCCCACACAGGCAGGACCCTGTGATCAGAGTGCTTCCTTTCTGCCCCTGTGATGGCCAGCGGATTTTGTTTGGCAGGTGGGTTAGGTACTGCCACCAGTCAGGCTGCAGGTGGCTCCGCCTTGGACGCAGCTTCCATCTTCCCCTTCCACCACCCCAGAGAGCAAAGATGCTTGGGAATCCTCCAAGCTACAGCCAGGCGTCTGCTCCCTGGGGTGAAGGAGAATGCCTGGGCCTCCCAAAGCACAGGGTCTGCACTCAGGGTCCCCTTGGCTTGCTGGGTCCCAGGGAGACTGGGGCTGGGGGCTCCCCTTATTCTGCCTGGGCAGGGAGCAAAACAGGGCTGCCTCGAAAGTGTCCCTGAGCCTAAGAATGGTGGCAACATCGCTGGTCCTGGTGTGCAGAGATCAGGAAACAAAAGGTCTGTTTGGTGGCAGAACTGGAAGTGACCTGGGGGCAGGCTGGAGACTAAGTGGGCCGGACCAGCTGAGAGCCCCAGTGGCACCTGGGAGGAGTAAGGAAGGGAGCAGGTGGGTGCAGGGGACTGGGGAAGGCTTGGGGGTTAGCTCAGAACCCTCTGTGGAGCTTTGAAGGTTGCTCCTGGTGGTGGAGGGGGAGGTGAGCTGGATTCATCTGTGTGAGCTTCAGGCTAGACCTGGACTCACAGAGGGCAGGGTGTGTGTCAGGGGGAAGGTCACAACAGGCAGGTGTCTGGAAGTGAGTAGCAAGGTCCTCCTCCTGGGGGTGTCTGAGCAGGAGGGGGGCCTCCCCGGACTGGGACGGCCAGGGTCTCTGAGGTTCAGACTGTGGACTTGGCAGTCTTCACCCACTCATTCAGCACTGACTGTGCCAGGCACAGTTCCGGCTCTGAAGCCCAGCTCTTCCCCGTCCTCACTCTGACCTGGGGCGAGTCACTTAACCTCTCTCAGAACGTTTTCTTAACTATAAAATGTCTGCATTTTCCATCTCTTGGCCAGGTGCAAAGACTGGCTCTGAAACGTGGGGCCCTGACAGCCATTAAGGAGTGCCGGGGTGGGTGCCAGGCCCCTGACCAGGCCAGTGGGGGCCCCCTGCCCTGGCCACAGCAGGAGCAGAATGGAGGTGTGGGTGTGAGTAGGGTCCATACAGCCTCAGCCTTCATACAACACTGGAAACTTCCAGAAAGATGGTCCCTAGAGGCTCTGCCCAGTTCTTCAACCTCTGGTGGGACCTACCTCGCCCCCGGTGAGGGTCTGTGCACTGCGAGGAGCCAGAAACAGCCCTTGCGTGCCCTGCGATGTGCAGTGATGGTGAGGGTCCCGTTTGGCTTGGTTTGCCAAGGGTAGAAGGGTCGCACAGGGCCTGAGGAGGAGCTGGGCCCGGGCCTGGGACGGGCGGGGATGCTGCACGGGGCCCTCTGTGGTGGCCGGGCGGCGTGGGAACGCTCCAGCTCGCACTTCGTCTGTTCTTGCAGATTGACAAGGTCCGGGGCCTGCGCGCTGCCTCCCAGGGGAGCGATTGATGGCTCGTCAGTGGGGACAGGCAGCCCAGGCAGGCTGTGCTGGGAACAGAGAGCCCCCCAACTCCTCCCGGTCCCTCCCAGCCCTGTCCCAGGCCTCCAAGTTGGGGCCCGTGGGGGCCCTGAGATGGCAGCAGCATTGTGGGAGGAGACCAGCCCCAGCTGTCTGTCCTGCGAGGCACAGGCGCCTGGAGGAGGAGACACAGGCTCTGTGCAGGGACCCTGGGTCTCTTGCTCTCAAAGCTGCCCCCTTCCTCCTCTCCCAGGCTGAGTGTGAAATGCCCCTGCTGGGCTCTGGGCATACTTGATCTGCAGTGACTTCCTCTATCTCTGCTGTAGCCCCTCCCTGCCAGGCCCAGGAACCCCCAGATTCTTGCCCTGTACAAATCGCCAAGCCTCTCACACATGCCAACCTCCAAAATAAGCTCAGGGTGGAGATGGGAGTGGTGCCTGGGAGTGACAGGACTCGGCCAAGCTCACATCCAAGGATACCTTTGGCCAGTAGCGACTAGGAGCTTGGAGAAGCCAAGCCCTTCTCTTTGCTCAGCTGCCTTTCCTTCTCAGGCCATGGCGCTTGGTTTCTGGGGCTGTAATCTCAATCTGCTGAAGCTGGAAGGGTCTTTGGAGATGGTATCAGCCAGTGGGGGCCAGAGAGTCCTGGGGTTCTGGGGGAAGCACCGCAGGCTGTGGCTGGGGGTGGGGAGGTCTCCATCTGGCTGCAACAGGCTTCTCCACCTGTTTCTCCACTCCAATCTGACAGCAGAGACCCAGAGACAGACAGTGTCACCTCCCTAGCCACATGGCAGGTCAGTGTCAGAGTTGAGGACATCCCAGGACTCCTCTCTCTAGTCCAGGGCTCTTCCCTTGGCTTCTGCAGTGGGGTAGGAAAGAGGGTTTCTAGTCCACCAGCAGCTGCCCAGGTCTAGTGGAAGGAGGGACAATGGAGGGGGTACGAACAGCTGCTTAGGAGCCTGTGGTTTGGCACAGTGGGAGAAGAGAAAAGAGCAGCCTCCATACCATGGCCAGGGCTCTGCTTAGGCCACTGACACACTCACCACCTGCCACAGGGCTGTGTGCACAGCAGAGGGGACACTGGTTCCAGGAGGTGACCCACCAATCTTCAGGCAGTGCTTGTACTACAGGGCTTTCAGCTTGGGAGAGGCCCTGGGTGTCTGAGAGTCTCTGCAGTGAGAATTAGATTGGAAGGTGAGCTACTCATCTATCCCCCTCTCTAACTTCCTTCCATTTCTCCATTCAGACTTCTATCCTTTACAACTATTTTGTAGCCATCCTCCTGTCCATTGGCTCATTTATCCATTCATTTACTTATGCATCCAGTCTCCATCCAACAGATGGGCCATTCATTCAAAAGTCTTTCTATCCATCCATTCATCTGCTCATCCATCTATGTGTCCATCATCCATCTATCCATCTACCCATGCATCATCCATCCACTCAGCCATCATCCATCCATTCAGCCATCATCCATCCACCCATGCATCATCCATCCATTCAGCCATCATCCATCCATTCAGCCATTGTCCATCTACCCATGTATCACCCATCCATTCAGCCATCATCTATCTACCCATGCATCATCCATCCATTCAGCCATCATCCATCCATTCAGCCATTGTCCATCTACCCATGTATCATCCATCTATTCAGCCATCATCCATCTACCCATGCATCATCCATCCATTCAGCCATCATCTATCCATTCAGCCATTGTCCATCTACCCATGCATCATCCATCCATTCAGCCATCATCCATCCATTCAGCCATCGTCCATCCACCCATGTATCATCCATCCATTCAGCCATCATCCATCTACCCATGCATCAT
>CAUYQV010040647.1:0-14759 GCA_963574575.1 Galagoides demidoff
CCTGTGGTCCCAGCTACTTGGGAAGCGGAGGCAGGAGACTCGCTTGAGCCCAGGAGTTGGAGGTTGCTATGAGCTGTGATGCCATGGCACTCTACCCAGGGGGATAGCTTGAGGCTCCATCTCAAAAAAAAAAAAAAAAAATTGTAAACAAGCTGTACCTGTATAACTATTTTTTTTTGTATTTCCTTAAATTTTTATGCTCTTCCAAGCCCTTCCTTGATATTCCTTTTTTCTCACCTAAGTTGTGACTAATATTATCAGGGTTTCATATTTAATAGTTTTTCTATTAAAAGTTTTCTATTTCTATTTAATAGTTTTAATAGCTTTTTCACAGTTTTAACACACACTTAATGTACAGATACAATATATTGCATTTGGAGTTTTTGTTCTTTGTAAAATTGTAACCACACTACAAGGATATTGTTTGTATGCCTTATTTTTTGCACTTTACATGATGTGTCTGAAATGTATTTACACTATTGAATGTACTTGCAGTTGACACATTTCTACTGCTGATATTCCATGCTAATAATAAACCAAAAACTTTATTCATTTATTCTAATGTTGATGGACATTTGAATAAATTTTTATAAGTTGCTATCACTAAGAGCTCTTCCGTAAATAATGTCATATATATTTTTTCATGGCTTTGTATAGGTTTTAATCTAGGGTACATAACTGGAGAACTATGGATCTAATCCTAACTCTACTCCTTTTAGAGCATGTAAGACTTCCCCTAGGAATGGAATTGCTTAGTCTTAAGCTATACACGTTGGAAATTTTAATGCATAATGTGAATTTCTATCCCCAAATAGTATACCAATTTGTATTCATAGTAAGAGTCTGTAAGGCCTCCAGTTTTCTACTTTATTGTAAATACTTCATCTTGGTGGATATTTATATTTTATGAATTTAGTAATAACTAAAGTGAGTAAAAATAGTATGTAGTTTATTATGCTTATGTTCTTTTTGTTTTTATGTAATTAAAGACTCACGGGAAACTTTTTTAATTTTTGTTTCCCATTAGAGTTTTTTCCTTTTATCCAGTTCTTACCTAGGTCTTTTACTTATTTTTTCCTGAGGATTTTTTTTTGCCATTCTTCATATTTTTTCCAACACATACTATAAAGTCTGACCTATATATATTTTTAACTACTCTTTTGTTCAGTAGTTTGCCTTTTCATTTTTTAATATCACACTTTGATACATTTTAATCCACTAAAATTAAAAATATTTGTTCATCAGTCTTTTCCTTTATGATGTGTTCTGTTTCTTGCTTGAGATATGCCTTATATCCCTGACGTATATAGATATTCTCACATAGTGTATGTCGAAGTATTTTATTTCTAGCTGTTAATGTTAGGTCTTCATCTACATGGAGCTAATTTTATATCTTGTGATAGAGTAGTCTACTTCCTTTTCTTATACTTGTTAATTGCTAACAGTTAAAATCAATATATTTTGTTTAATTTCTTATTTCCTTAGTAAGTTTTTGTTGTGTATGTTTAACTAATTACCATATGTTATCATCTCCTTTATACTGGTATATGTGTTTATTTTACTTTGAATTATTTTTAACAGAAAAGTTTTCAAGTTGATAAAAATTTTATGTATAATTGGATGCAAGACTCTAACAATGAAGTTAAAACCTGGGTTTACTCCATCTCTCAGTTCTTCTTTGCTCTGTTTCATCTTCTTTCTCAGATGGCTTACTCTGTAAGTGGCTCCCAAGTCAGCCCTTGTTTCCAAATGTTTCAGTCAACATACTTGGCCCGGTCTCATTGGTTCAAAGAAGATTGCATGCCCATTTCTGATCAGAGACAGGGAATAAAAACAGCTGATTGGTTTAGGATGTGCCCATCTCTAGAACTGGGATTAATCAAAGACATAAAAACTAAAGTGAGGGAAAAGGTGTGGAACCTGCCACTTATTACCCAGCCAAAGTTTCTATTAGATTATCTTTTAGCATTATAGATCATATTTGTATACAATTTATATGAATTGATTGATATAATGTGCAATATCTTGGTTCTGTTTTGTGAATTATATTAATTATATTGCAAGTTGTTAATTGTCATTAGTATTTAGTATTGCACTGCACGAAAATATGATCAAATAGCCATCTCTTTTACTCTTGATAGATTTCTTTTTTTTAGGTTTGAAATAAGTTTGGTGCTACTCAAAATATGCCCATGTACATCCATGTATGTGTCTTTTGTGGGGGTTTTTTGTGTGTGTGCATTTTTTGAGTATTCCACTTACTATTGTGTTATATGACATTCATATGTTCAGTGTTATTTGACAATTCTAAGCAATTTGTGAAAACACTTACATTAATTATAATTCCAGAAATGATGGGAGCTTTTCAAATGTTTGCGAACTCACTAGCATTTCTTTGGCATTGGGAAAATGTAATTTGAAATCACTGACGGTTGATATTAATAATTCACATGTTTAATGGAATATGGGTATCTTCTTTTATTTAGGCCCTGCTAAAGTCTTTCCTCGTAATTCAATTCGGTTGTCTTTTCCTTTTTTTTCTTTTTTTTGCAATTTTTGGCCAGGGCTGGGATTGAACCCATCACCTCTGGCATATGGGGCCAGTGCCCTATTCCTTTGAGCCACAGGCACTACCTGGATTGTCTTTTTCTGATTGATTGTAAAAATTTTGATTGACATTGTCATTCATCATTACTGGCCTTTTCAATTGTTTAATTCTTTATTCTATATACATTTCATATCAAATGGTTTCTGATGAATGTCTCCAAAGTCACCAAGCTTTCTTCTTCAAACACAAATTTGCTACTAATTCTACCCAGTTAATGTTTTATCTCACTTGGTATAATCTTCACCTCTAGATAATTGATTTAAACCATGTCCATATCTTTCATGTCTCCAAGTTAATTTCTAAACGTGTGGAATAGAGTTCCAGCCACTGTTGTGATGTATTTCTCTGCAAATTCTGACATCTATGTCAGTTCTGGGTTGGTTTAAGATTGACTGGTATTTCTACTCAATGTTGATCACATTTTCCTGCTTCTTAGCATGACTAGTAATTTTTTTTTTTCCAATTAGCTGCCAGACACTGGAAATTTTACCTTGTTTAGTCCTAGACATTCCTGTATTTTTATAAATATTCTCGGCTTTATACTTGCTCACAATTAAGTGACTTGGAAATATTTTAATCATGTCAGGTAGTGTTTTTGCAAGCTTTTTTTTTTTTTTTTTAGTTGGACCTGAATTGTACTGAGCCTAAAACTAATTTTTCTCAACGACAAAGCCCAAGACTTTCTGCATAGTTTACCCAATGCTCCAGAAATTCTGAGTTCTTTCGTTCTGGTTTGTAGGGATTGAACTATCTGTAACTGAGGCTTCTTTAAGATAGATATAGAGTAGCTTTTACTCCTACAGTAGCTTTAAGATGTGCTTTTTATTTTTAAGGTGTGCCTTCAGTTGGTGTCTCAGCTGAAGTTTTATGGTGTTCAACGGGGTCTCTGAATTTTGTGTTTTAACTTGAATTCTCCTAGGCTCCACTGAGCTGAATCTCCACTCAACAATAGCAGCCCTTTTCAGCCAGGCCTGGCAGATTCTCCTCCCTACATGCCAAGTTCAGTATTTGGTCAAAGACCCTAACTAGTTTCCTGCATCTTTCTCAGGTTTCTTCTCTACCAGGCAATTTCCTTTCTGTTTGCCTCACAGGTTAAACTCATTTCATCAGCTCCTATCTCTGTCTTCTTACCCAGCAGGGTCACTTCTTTCTGTTTGGGAGAGTGTTGGTGAATATGAAACTTAATCAAGTGCATCCCTTTCTTTAGGAATCACAATCTTACATCCCCAGTTGTCCAATTTTTGGAAATCATTGTTGCTCTTATTTTGTCCAATTACAGTGTGGCAAAGGATAATTGCAATAGCTAAGATTCTGTCATAGCCAGAACCAGAAATACAATTTTTAAATCTAAGATAAAGTATTCCTTGAGGAACTACAATTTTAAAATAACCCAGTGCTAACGTAAAATGTCTCATTTCAATTTTCCTTTAGTAAGTAAATGCATCTGTAATTACATACTGAGTCTCATAATGAGAATATGCTTTTAGACTCTTAGCTTTTTAATAATAAAGAAGAATTATCATAATAATTTATTACGTTTGATCGTTAAATTTCTATCTAACTGTAATATACCTTATACTTTACTTATTAATTAACACATCTTTTAAGTTGTTTAATAAATATTTATTGAATGCTTCTGACTACAGAAATTGTGTAGTGTACAGGGAATCAATAATAAACAAAGCAGGTGTACCTTTTCCTTAGGTAATTTATATTCCATCAAAAAAGAAATTTAACAAGAATCTATGAGGAGAATTATAAAAGGAAAAATACATAGTACTATTTTCAATACTATTTTAAAATTATATTTATGGCCAGTCCTTTGTTTCTCCTCATGCCTAGTGTTTTGCACCTAGAGGTATTTATATAATTATTTGCTTGAGCCAAGAAGGATTTACATCTTCCCATATGATTTTATACAGTAAGAGGATTAAGTAGACTGACAGTCAATTGATTTGAAGGTATATATGAAAGTATCTTATTGAGTATTTTCTTTTTATTAATTTATAAGTGATTCTTTGGAGATTAAATACTAATGGTTATTTTTGCCTATACTAACAAAGGCAAATGTGGCAAAAGCAGATGAAACTTTAATATATATATATAAATATATTCCCAATCTTCAATATTTTTACATAACAATAATTATAGAAATTATAATAAAATGGAAGTTCTGTTGACTTTTGTAATAGTTTACTTAACTTTTGCCACTCTGCTCATTTTTGAGTTTAATTTTCTTCTATCAATTTCATTCATAAGGGAGGCTATGAATGATAAATAGAAGAAATGAAGTGCTTCTCACGCGCCATCACCATCTTTATCATCAAATTATGTCATCTAGTTTGCATTCAGACATTATCTCTTTTGTTTTCCCTTTTAAGCTCCATGATGATGGGGATAACAAAGACTATTGATGCTACAATATCCACTAACTTAAATTTATTAAAACTCTGTTCCAAGAGAACTAATCTAAGAATTTTCTTTATATGTATTTTATAATTTCATCTTCTGAGCCTCCATAGGTGTGTGAAGGAACTAAATAATGAAAATTTTATATAATCTTCATGGACACATAAATAATGACAGGGGCAACTAGGATGTGAGCCCAGGAAACGTGATCCAAGAAGCAATTTTATTCACATGCTTCTAGTGTGTTGATTTTGGAGATACGGACACTCTTGGATATAAACCTGCTTTGGTGTTGGTTTACTTGCTGACATGTCATCTTACAGGCCTATTCTTGGGGATGTAAACAATTAGCTCTGGACTAATAACAGTAATACAGTGCTAAACAGCAGATTATAAATTATTTTTCAATTATGTATATGAGAAAATAAATCTAATGAACTTGGTTTTTACCACTGTGTATTTTATAAATTATTGCCTATAGATTTTCCTTAAAAAATAATTAAAGTTCACTATGGTCTACCATTGAAACTCATTGTCTGATTCCTATTAGGGAAAAGGGATTTATAATGGTAAGATATGCAATGGAATTACACATATCTAAAAAAGAAAAGACAAGAGTTGTTGCAAAACTAAAGCTGAGTAACCGAGGACACCCAGATAACTGTCTCCCTTCACTCTCATATTATCAAAACAACAAGCCCAAGGGTCACGTTACTCAGTGTTACGTCAGTGACACCCTGCCTTCTTGTGCCCTAAAATGTTCCCTGTTCATCTTCTGAGAATATAGTCATCTATGTTCTATCCCAGTAGAAACCTAAAATAATCTTTCCTTTTCCAACAGTCTCATATTAATTACTGTATTCATTTCATTGCTTTTGAAATTTTTTTTCAAATCACCAGATAGATTTCACATTTTTTCCATTTAAAACTTTAATTTTTAATTTTAAGTTTAATTTTTTTGAGATAGAATCTTATTCTCCCACTCTGGTAGAGTGCCACAGCATCATAGCTCACAATACCTCAAACTCTTGGGCTTGAGCAATCCTATTGCCTCAGCCTCAAGAGTAGCTGGGACTTATAGGAATGCACCACTATGTCTGGCCAGTTTTTCTATTTTTAGTAGAAATGGGGTCTCTCTCTTGCTCAGGATGGTCTCAAACTCGTGAGTTCAAACAATCAGCCTGACTCAGCCTCCCAGAGTGCTCAGATTACAAGCTTGAGCCACTGAACCTGGCCATTTAAAACTTTTAAAACAATTAGTAATGTTGTGCATGTTTATGCTGTTTGTAAATATCATGTTTATTTGCAAAAACTTATTGACATTATTTAAAAATGAGATTCACAATCACGGCATTAACATGAAAGTTAAACCCTTGGTAATAAAATATATAAATATTCAAATAAATATTAATTGTTGCCTGAACATTCCTCATTTTTTACTGTTTCCACTACATAGATTTTTCCTTCCCTATCAAGTAAAAAGTTGAAATCATACCTATCCTTTAAGATTGTTTGGTGATATGAAATTTAACAGTCCCTTTCAAAACTTTTAGTTAAAAGACAAGTCTTCCTGGCTCAGTGCCCATAGCATGGTGGTTATGGCACCAGCCACAGACACTGAGGCTGGCGGGTTCAAACCCAGCCTGGGCCAGCTAAACACCAATGACAACTGAGAAAAAAAAAAATAGGCAGGTGTTGTGGTGGGTGCCTGTAGTCCCGCTACTTGGGAGGCTTGAGGCAAGAGATTCACTTAAGCCCAGGAGTTTGAGGTTGCTCTGAGCTATGACACTCTACCGAGGGCAACTCTGTCTCTTAAACAAAAACAATAAGAAGAATAAACAATTCTTCCTTCTGTGATGCATGTCACTATTATGACTATTTTATGATGAAAAATAATTATATCTTACCTCTACTTTAGTTATCTATGCACATAATCACCTGTCCTAGCAGACTTTAAATTGGTTGATATCGTGGATGTGTTTGTGCATGTTGGTATCTAAAAGACAAAAAGCTCCCTTAGCAGAATGCACTGACCACAAGTAAATATTAGGATAATGCATATGTGCTACAGCTCTACCTTACACTCAGATATAATTTTTTTTAGAAACTAGGAGAGAAAGGAAATATTTATGGATTTTTTCCATGAAGCCATCAACAACAACAAAAAAAAAGCAATTTACTCAAGTAGCTATAAAACAAATCAGTAAACAGCATGACTTTTTAACAGGGAAAATCCAGGTGAGCAAAATTTTCAGAATACATATGTAATGTAAATTTGGAAATGGTAAATACGTATGTAGTTTAATTTTTTGTTTCTGTATTTTTTTCTGCCCTAGATTTTCAATACTAAATAGAAAAGGTTAGAATAAGCAAACAGAAACAGGCATGCTTTTCCTCTTCTCTCATTTTTTTTTGCTGTTGTTTGATTGATTTTTTAAATATGAAATAATTATCCTAAACTATTTTTAACTTCAGCAAAGCATATTACACACATTTTTGTCCATTGAAGGTACTGTAAAACCCTTAGATGATTCATAGAACCATGGCCAAGGAAAATACTTTGTGTATATATATTTAAAATTAGGGATTTTTACTTGTTTGTGTTTGCACTAAAAAGAAAATGTATGGAAAATCATAACTTTAGAAAATTTGTAAAAATTGTACAAAAATCTGAGAATGTTTATCATTAAACTTACTATCTATTTATCTTTTCTCCTATTTTACCAGAAAAAGAATCAGAAGTCTGGGTTACCACTTACTGTCTATATTACCTTTCATGTGTGATGTTGGTACCTTGTTCTTCAATCTCTCAATCTATAAAATGGAGAATACAAAAAGGTAATAGAAACAAACAAGAAATAAATCTTTTTTGCTCACAACTTCCAGGACTGATCTGTTATATGTATATAAAAAAGTGTGGAAGATACTGTTTTAAAAAGAATGTCTAATAAATTCTATATCCCTTGCCACAGTTACAACGTATATTAGTCTTCCTGAAATGTCATAACAAAATACCAAAACTGAGTGACTTTCACAACAGATATTTATTTGCTCATAGTCTTGTAGGCTAGAAGTCTTTGATCAAAGTGCCAGAAACTTGGCTTCTGCTGAGATTTCTCCCCCTGGCTTGTAAACTGCCTTCTCACTATTGTGCTTTTGATTTTTCAGTACGGAATTGATGGTCTTTCCCTGTTCAGAGGGTTTGTTTTTATGAATACACTAATCCTGTCAGATCCGGGTACCATCCTTAAGAAATCATCTAATCTCAATTATTTTCTTAGAGACTCCAAATATTGCCATCCTGGGGGTTAAGGCTCCAATATATAAATTTTGGGTGCACATTCAGTCTGTAACACAAGGTATCCTTGAATCTAATGAGATACCCAGAACATAGAAGACTCGCTATGTCTCTGTTTCTTTTCCATAATTACTAAACTGTTCTCTTTCCTCTACACTTTACCAGGGAATAGTCACCGAATTTCATCAGTAGATTTTAGTCTGAAATTAATGATATATTTCTACCTTAACTGGAAGTCATTTGGATAAATCCCAGAAATTGCAGACAAAATGTGGTCCTGAAAAACAAAATGACATCCATCTGGACGGTGTACCTTCAAGCTATTCCAGACAAGGACCATTTACTCCTTCTGTGTATAGGAACAGCCTAGAAAACCAGATGCACAATTTATTCTAGACTGTGATTTTATTCCTGCCTTGGATTGTATATAACACACCACCTAATTCCCATGGAAAGAGAGTTAAAATACTAATATTATAATAACACAATCACAAAAGAGATAAAATGAATCAAAATCAAATTGAAAGGATTAGAGCCCTGATGGAAGTTTAAATACATTCTTTGAAATAATTTTTTTTATTAGTAGTTAAAACTTAAATATGGAGAATTATAGTTATATACAACATCAAATTTTATATGATGTTTTACTCAAACGTCACTACGATGAGACCTATAACTATAAAAGTGTGAAAAACAAAGGATATTCATAAGGTAATTAATTTCCAAAACTATGTAAATTAATAATAATTTTAGTGCCATTTTAAATTTTTTTTTAATTCTGCTAAAATTTTTATATTTCTAGAAATGCATGAGTCTTTCCCTCTGGTTTCATAACGACCTAGTAAGGTAACAAACTATGAATGCTATCATGACCTGACTAAATTTTATTAAATTTGTATCATGATTTACATAAACTTGCATGAGTTCAACACTGAGCAGAGTATTCAAAATAACCTGAAGTATTAATTTTCTTACCTAAAATTGAAAAAATAATGTTAATTCTAAGTGTAAATAGGGATGGGTAATCTATTTAAAGAAATGCCCCACCTATGTTGACTGTATAATCAGATAAGATACTAGCTATTTTTCATGTTTATTGGTCTAAGTTGATAATTGGGAAAGGAAATTGCACTTTTGATTTTTCAATATTGAATCCGTGAGTCAAAAAGACAGGATTCCCTGATCTCAAATAGATTCAGTAAACTTCCAAAAACACCAGAGTATTCATGATTTAGCAAAGTTATTATATGATTTCAATGCACATAAATATTGCAACCATTGACATTTTTCAAGAATTGAAAAAGAATTGGCATTCAAAGAGTTTGTAGCTTTTAAAAAAAAAAGAATCCAGGCAACTGACCATAACAAGTTTAACTTCTAAAGAATTAAAATTTAATGGTTAAAATGCTGATGTAGAAACTAATTACATAGTGATTTTGCTTTTTCTTTACTTTTTCCAGAAATTTTGTTTATACCATATTATCAAAATCCAACTTGGGCCATCTGGTTGTATAGCAGAAAGTTAATGTTTAATTAAGGGAATGCCCCATACTGTCTCTAGTTATTAAATATAAACTATTAAATTTTTTCAGTATCTTCCCTGCTTATTCTCAGTGTTAGTGTCTAGGTAGTGTGCTGCAACACAGACAAAAAACAATTTAATACTATTATTTTCATGTAAAAGTCAGAAAGATGTATTCCAGAGTAAGATAATTTCATTAGCCAAACAAGATATTAAATAGAGTGACTTGGCTCAGAAATTGAATTATTCTTCTTTGTATGCTAACAACTTATTCATCTATGATCCATTAGTTAAAATGAATATGGCTAAATTCCAAATTATTTTTTTCTCTACTGTCAGCTTATGTGGAACATTCTGACAATGAAGTGAGCCAATTTAAGAAAGCTCTGTCCATCTGAATAATAGTAAATTGTGGTAAGACTTTTCTTAGGGGGGGAAAAAGTGTATTTCAGGATTTAAATTTCCAGTGTAATTAAGGAACACAATGGTTTATCTTACCGTTCAGTTCTATTCTAATGATGAATTGATAAATACTGAGAAGACAAACTTGACCATGCTTCCCAACCATGCTGAATCAGTGGAAAGAAGATTTTTCCATGAATAAGATCTATATGGGAGGTTGACTTCTTTCTACTGTAAAAGGGTTCAGCATACAGACAATTTGGATGTTTTTATGATGCATTTTATACTATTAAAATGTTCATAACTACCGTAGTACTATAGGCAATAAAGAATGGCTAAAAAAAAATGGTAGAGTAACAAACTGGTTATTTCATAGTATATCTGGCAGGGTATTAGAGGAAATAGGAGATCAAGCTAGGACTTGGCCTTGTTACCAACCAACCTTGGCCGCTTAGGTAATCACTTTATGTGAATGATTTCTCAGGTGCAAAGTGATAGGGAAAACAAGGTGACATTTTATGATTGCTTTCATTTATTCAGTAAGTATTTTTTAACTAGTTATTTCTATGGGAAAAACTTGTGTGTTTCTAACACAAATGTTTAAAATAAATGGTATAGAATTGCTTTCTTGTGTGTAAAATTATGGTGGTTTTGCTTCAGAAATAATAATATGCTTTATACTAATGTCCCTTATATTTGTATTATTTCTAACCTCAAAAAAAGTGTATCTTTGATTTGTTTTAGTGTTTTTGATTCAAAGCAGCAATCTGACAAACATGTGTAAGAGTTCCTTTCTCTCCCCAACCATACAAGCTTCTGTTGTTTTGGGATTTTTAATACCAACCATTCTCAGTGGAGGTAGGTGATATCTTACTGTGATACTGTGATTTTTTAAATTTTGTTTTATTGTTTAGGATTTATTGAGGGTACAAAGAAGTAAGTAACACTGATTGCATTTGTTAGATAAAGTCCCTCTTATAACTGTGTCCCACCCCCAAGAGGTGTGCCATACACCGTGACTCCCAATGCCCTCCCTCCTCCCTTCTTCTCACTTGCTCATTCCCCATCCACCCCCCTTGTATCAGCTCATCTATTGCCTTCATATAACAGTACATTGGATTCTTGCTTCTCCATTCATAGATACTTTACTAGGAAGAATGTGTTCCACCTCCATCCAGGTTAATACACAAGAAATCTCCATCTTTTTTAGTGGCTGAATAATAATCCATGGTATACATATACCATAGCTTGTTAATCCATTCCTGGGTTGGTGGTCATTTTCCATATTTTGGCAATTGTAAATTGAGCTGTGATAAATGGTCTAGTGCAAATGTCCTAATGATAAAATTACTTGTTTTCTTCTGGGTAGATGCCCAGTAATGGCATTGCAGTATCAATTGGGAGGTCTAATTTGAGTTCTTTTAGGATTCTCCGTTGTATAAGTTTGCAGTCTCGTCAACAGTGTAAAAGTGTTTCCTTTGCTCCACATCCACACCAGTAACTGCAGCTTTGGGACTTTGTGTTGTGGGCCATTCTCAGAGGGGTCAGGTGATATCTCAGGGTATTTTTTTTTTTTTTTTAGCAAAAGGTAGAAGTTTATTAAAGCACAGTACACTCCAGAGAAGGAAGATACCTTACCAAGTGGAGAACACCCTGGGTGAGATTTTTCCCCTTCATGCTTATTTTCCAAATCTATGTTAAGTGGTGAGGGGGTAATATATTTACTATTTTTACTGGAAAGAGGAAAAAAATCCCTATTTGAGAGTCCTCCCATTTCTATCCCTTTAGGACAATTTCCAGGAGTTGTCATAGTACTTGTAAACTGTGATGAAAGTGGTGAAAATTTTACTGTTTATGAAAATGGGTCACCTGAGGCTACTGTCACTTACTGGTATGCATGCTGCAAAGACTTCTTTTTGTGGCCTTGGCCATATCTCCACAATGGGGCATCACTACCTCTGAGAGTCATTTTTGTAGAGCAAACATCAGTTCAGTACTTGAAAACCTTCCTGAAGTGTTTTTCTTTCTTAGCAGCCCCCTCTGGTAATTATGTTCCTCTTATTATGGACAAGGGATCTCCTAGAATCATCTGTTCCTGTTTCTGAACAGGACACAACTTTAAGATATGATTAAGATATGATTGACATTTGTAGAGTATTTCTTCCATATGAATTATGATTGGAAAAGCATGAGAAATATGTAAAGACATTGTGATATTCTTCACATATATAGAACATCTCTATGAATAAGATGCAACAGTGTCTTCATATTTCTAGGGGTTTTCTCTGTCACAAATTTCCTATGAGAATGGTCTGAGCAGAAGTTGAACACTTGTCCCCTTCTTCACATTTATGGCATTTCGGTTCAACATGACTTCTACTGGGTATAGAAAACTGTGATTACTAGCATAAAGCTTCCCCACATCCTCATATTGTGATTCTTCTATTGCATGATTTCTCTTATGTTTACTAAAAGACAATAATCAGTTAAAACCTTTGCCATATTATTCTCATTTGTAAGATTTCTCTCCAATATGAATTTTCGTACGTGTAGTAAGGTTTGAGCTCTGGTTAACTGCACGTCACATCATTCACTTGTAGGATTTCTCTCCAGTGCAAATTCTTATAAGCTTAGTAAGTTATGAACACCAAGTAAGTACTGCCACCTTCTTCGTATATCTAGGGTTTCAGTGTTGTCTTATTTTTCTTTTGTTGTATATAGTGGCTTGACCCTGCGTTAAAGGGTTTGCCATTCATATTTGTAATGTTTCTCCCCAGAATGAATTCTTTTATGTACAGAAAGGGTTGAGTAATGGTTAAAGGATTTGTCACATTCTTCTCAATTGTAGGGATTCTCTACATTATAAATTGTCTTGTATTTAGAATATTTTGAGTTGTGGCTAAGACACTTGTCATCATTCTCACAATGGGAAATTTTCTCTGCAGTATGAAGTCCCCTGTGCTTAGACAGACTTGAGCGAGATTTAAAGACTTTGCAACATTCTTTACATTTGTACTGCTTTTCCACAAAACAGGTTATCTTATGTTTACTGAAGTTTGAGCATAGATTTAAGGCTTTGCCATATTTTTTACACTCAAATGTTATCTCCCTGGTATATATCATCTTGTGTCTGCTTACATTTGATAATTTTCTGACAACGTTGAAACGTTTACTGCATTAGTAGATTTCACCATGCATAGCTGTTATACTTTCGTCTAGTCCATTGTAACACAATTTCTGCTGCTTATACTCATATACCCTATCCCACGTTTTGTTGAGTGTAAATTCTCAAGGCCTATCATTTTCATATCTTCTCAAGATTATCTCTGGTAATAAAATATTCACACCCAGCACTTGTGAATTGCTCTGTGTAGAGTGATTCAATATAATCTTGTTCAGGCTTGCCTTATACTCCTAAACTCAAACGATTATCCCACCTCATCCTCCAAGAGTGCTAGGACTGAAGAAGTGAGCACCCATGCCTGCTGGGTGCTTGGCCACTGTCTGGTGAGTCTTCACCTTCCCAGGTTTTTTCCTTTGCTCCAGACAGGTGATGAGGTCTAGCTTAGAGATAGCAAGCCCTAGGAAGACCAGGTGTCTGTAGGTCTCTAACATGACTTCCCGATACAAATTCAGCTAAGCAGGGTCGAGGCAGGCCCACTCATTCATAGAGAATTCTATAGACACATCTCTGAATGTCAACAGTTCCTGTGACAGTTGCAATCTGCCTCCAGCCAGGGTTTCTGTGATGTCTTTCTTTAACAACATTTGTGATAGAAAATGCATGGTTTGCATTTCTGTTTCCAAGGGTGTCCCTCCGACTTTACTACAGAACTCCCAAGACCTGCAGGTCACAAGATGAGAGAAGCCGCAGCAGAATCACCTGAGTCCTTCAGGTTATGCTACAGGGAAGAGGAGATCATAGCTTGGTGCCCAGAGCAACAGACAAACAGTAATTTTGATTTGCTTTCTCTGATGATCGGTATGATGAGCATTTTTTTATTTTTTTATATGTTTGTTAACCATTCATCTGTCTTCTTTGAGAAGGTTTTATTCATCTCTCTTGCCCAGTGATACGTGGGATTGTTGGGTATTTTTTTGTTGATCAATTTAACTTCCCTATAGATCCTAGATATCAAGATTTTGTCTGAATCATAATATGCAAATATCTTTTCCCATTCTGAAGGTTGTCTGTTTCCCTTGGTTGTTGTTTCCTTATCTGTACAGTAGCTTTTCAGTTTAATTAAGTCCCATTTGTTTATTTTTTTGTTGTTGTAATTGCCACAGGGTCTTCTTCATAAAATCTTTCCCCAGGCTGATATCTTCAAGTGTTTTCCCAACATTTTCTTCAAGAATTTTTATTGTTGGCTCGGCGCCTATGGCTCAATCGGCTAAGGCGCCAGCCACGTACACCTAGGGTGGCGGGTTTGAATCCCCAGCCTGGGCCCGCCAAACAACAATGATGGCTGCAACCAAAAAAAAAAAAAAAAAAAAAAATGGCCGGGCGTTGTGGCGGGCGC
>CAUYQV010040653.1:0-13015 GCA_963574575.1 Galagoides demidoff
TGAAGTGTGCTCCTCAATCTTCTCTCTTGGCTCTGCTCCAAACCATCAGCTAATTAGCTAAACTTCTGTCCTTTCAGCCTCCTTCTGGACGGGAGCCTCTGCAAAAAGCTGGCTGCAGTCCGCCATCTTGGCTCCGCCTCCAGTCTCACCTTGTTTTAACTCATTCTCTTTGAGAAGGCTTTTCAGATATTCAAATTAAATTGAGTATGGTGATCTGAATCTTTTGTCACTGAAGCAGTGGGGAACCCTACGCCTCATAACATGTTAACTCTTGTGAACTCCTCATTGCTGCCTTGGCAGACTCAGGTGAGATAACCAGAAATGCCCTAGATTACCAGGAAAAGTCTCTTACTCTCTTCCCTCACTCTCTGTGCTGGGCTGCTGGAACTGGTGGAGGAGTGACATGGATATCAGTGCCAGGTCACACCTGAAGCCAGCCTAGTCTCAACCAAAGACCATGGAGGGCATTGCTTAACTGTCTCTGATGTTTATTGGAAGCCCAATGACTCTTTAGACAGTAGGCAGTACATCTTGCCAAGACTGTGTCCTTCCCTTGAGGGTAACATGTTTCCTTCTGCCCGAGGGTTGGTCCAGAAATGCCTTCCAGGAACTAAGGCCCACACTCAGGGCTTCAGGAGTCTACTTGACACTTTATCTTACAGTGACTGAACTGTTACCCAGGTTGCAAAACAATGTCTTCTAAACATTTCATTTTTCTTTCCACAAGCAAAAGAAGACTCTGAGCTACTCTGCCTAGGTTTGGGCAAGGGATAACACAGGCTTTCATTTGGCTGTTCCCACTGGTACCTCACTGGTCACAAACACCCCAAGTCCACTTGCTCCAAGCTAGCTCAGTTGCAGGAATTGCCCTAAAACAGTAGACTTTGTTTCCAGAGAGCTTTCCAAATTTACTTTAGCCGCCAGGCTACCTTTTCAGCTGGTGTTTCAGAGCAGGGTCTTTTCCTCTGCTGGGCTGGTCAAAACACTTCCTCTATGAGCACTGGCAATATTCTGTCCTGTGCAGTGTTGCTCTGTGCTAGGGCAGCCCTGAGTTACAATGCAAACCCCACAATCACTTCAAAAAACCAAATTTTTTTTGGCTCGGCGCCTGTGGCTCAATTGGCTAAGGCGCCAGCCAAGTACACCTAAGGTGGCAGGTTCAAATCCCCAGCCCGGGCCCGCCGAACAGCAATGGTGGCTGCAGCCAGGAAATGGCTGGGCATTGTGGCAGGCGCCTGTGGTCCCAGCTACTTGGGAGGTGGAGGCAGGAGACTGGCTTGAGCCCAGGAGTTGGAGGTTGCTGTGAGCTGTGATGCCATGGCACACTACCCAGGGGACTAGCTTGAGGCTCCGTCTCAAAGAAAAGAAAAAAAAAACAAACAAATTTTTGTTTCATTAATTTTTCTAAATAATTCTTTTGAATTTCATTAATCTCTGATATAATTTTGTTTATTTCTTTTTTTCTGCTGTTTGGGATTAGATTGTTCTTTTGTCAATTCCTTCAGATGGTTCATGAGTTTGCTGATGTGTGCTCCTTCTGTTTTTTGCAGGTAGGCATCTAATGAGATAAATTTCCCTCTTACTACTGCTTTTGCTGTATCCCACAGGTTTTGGTAATTTATGTCTTCATTGTTGGTATAATTGAGAAATTTAATAATTTCCTCTTTTATTTCTTCATGAACCCAACTATCATTCAGCATATTGTTGCTTAATTTCCAAGTCTTTGTGTGGAATGAATGTTTTTTTGGAGTTGAGTTCCACCTTTATTGCCTAATGGTCTGAGAAGATATAAGGTATAATTTATATTCTTTAATTTTCCTGAGGTTTGATTTGTATCCTAGGATGTAGTAAATTTTGTACCATGGTCTGAAAAGAAAAATGTATATTCTTTAGCTCTGAGATGATATATGTGTCTGTATGTGTCTATTAATCCCATTTGTTCTAGCATCACATTTAAGTCCTTTGTATTGTTGTTTCATTTATGTTTAGAGGATCATTCCAATTCTGTCAGAGGGTTGTTAAAGTCTCCAACTATTATGGTGTTATGGAATATCATATTGCTCAGACCCATCAAGGTCTGTTTCATAATCCTGGGAGCATTTAAGTTGGGTGCATAAATATTTAAAATTGAAATGTCTTTTTCTTGTATTGTTTCCTTTGACTAATATAAAGCACCTATCTTTATCTTTCTTACCTTCAGTTGCTTTAGATCTGGTTGTATCTGACAATAAGATTTCAACCCCTCCGTTCTTCTTATTTCCATTTCCTTGAACTACTATTTTCCATCCCTTAACCTTGAGTCCTAAATTGATATTTAAGGTTAGGTGTGTCTCCTAGAGAAGCATATGGTAGCTTCTGCTTTTTAACCTATCAGCCAGCCTGTGCCTTTTCAGTGGTGAATTCAGTCCATTGACCTTTATTGAGAGAATTGATAAGTGTGGTGGAGTTCTATTCATCTTATTTTGTAAAAGTCTGTTGTGTAGTCTTTTCCTTTTTGCCATTGTGGAAACTAAGTTTTGACCATTAGTTTCTGGGTGTTTACTTTGCTGGTAGTCTATTGTGATACTCAGTGTTGAGAACAGGTCTAAGTATTTCCTGTAGAGCTAGTCTTATTGTGGTGAATTTCCTCAGTGCTTGTATATCTGCAAAAGATTTGGTTTCTTCATCAATTTTAAAGCTTAGTTTAGCAGGATACAGAACTCTGGGCTGAAAATTGTTTTGTTTAAGAGTATCGAAGGTGGATTACCATGCTCTTCTGCTTTGAAAGGTTTCAGTTGAAAAGTTAGCTGTCATCATAATTGCTCTGCCTGTGTAGGTCAGTTGGCACTTATTCCTGGTGGCTTGCAGAATTTTTTCTTTCATCTTGACTTTGGCCAGGTTCATTACAATGTGTCTTAGAGAGGCTCTGTTTGAGTTGAGATGACCTGGGGTTCAATATCCATCTGAAAGAAGTGTGTCAGGGTCTTTAGTAAAACTTGGGAATTTTCATTTATCATAGTCTCCAGTAGGGTTTCCATTCCTTTGGGACAATCTTCTTCCTTTTCAGAAATCCCTATTATTCATATGTTTGAATGCTTCATGGAGTCCATAATTCTCTAAGTGCCTGTTCTGCTTTCTCTCTCTTCTTTTCTGCCTCTTTAATTACCTGAGTTAACTCAAAAACTTTATCCTCTAATGCTGAGGCTCCTTCTTCTCCATGGTCTAACCTATTTTTGATACTTTCTACTACATATTTACATGCCTGATTGTCTTCTTCATTTCCTTAAGTGCTGCCAAATCCTTACTATATTCTACATATCTCTTGTCTGACTTTTGGTTCCATTTTTCTATTTTCTCACCCATTCCTTTTATTGTCTTTACCACCCATATTTTAAACTCCCTTTCTGTCAAGTTCATTAATTCTTTATAGGTAGAGTCTTCTGCAGTAGGTGCCTCATGGTCCATTGGAGGAATTCCTCTGTTTTTATTTTCATGTTACCTAAATTTTTCTGTTGGTTCTTCCTCATGTGTTCTTTCTTCTTTTTCACCTCCTTGTCCTTCTTTTTCCTTCTCATTTCCTCCTGTGCTTCATATTACCTTGTTTCGAGCTTAGGTCTTGAAGTGGCCTCAGCCTGAAGAAATCCAAACTCTTCCTCATGACCAAATAAACAAAAGTTCTTGCCCTTGATGGAAAATATGTTGCAATGTGTTTCCAAGACACCAGGTGGCACTGTGGTTTTTTAGGCGAGAGAGAGCATAGCCAGCAACCTCTTGGTCCTTATTCCAAACTTAGTTGCCATAGGTGATACACCTGATTGTTTCCTCAGCATTCAGACCCTGCCAGAATAGTGTCTTAAGATTCAGAAGAATCCTTCCGGAGCAGGTCTCACAGTGCCCCTGGTTCCAATTCCTGTGGGGAGCAGGATTCCCTCAGCTCATATCCTGGCAGGCAGATTTAAGATGGTTATGCTTTAGCCCCTTCTAAGACCTTTTCATAACCTTCCCACAATGACCACACCCTGGCTGCCGAGACCTTCTCAGGCTACCTCTCCAAACCCTAAACCTATGGCATATCCACTCCAACCAGCATTCAAATCTGGTTGCAGTCTACTGTTCAAGTCTGCCCACTCTTCTAAGCTTTCCACTCAATGTAAAGCTTCCCCCCAAACTGAAAAGTCCAGAAAGGCTTCTTCCCATCCCAGACCTCTGTGGGGTCTAGCCAATCCCAGTGGTTGCAATCACTTGCCTAACTCATCAGACTTCCACTATCCAGATCATATGCCATACACTATATCCAGTTCAGCACCTCCTTACTATGCTCCCTGAGCTTGGATTCTGGGTAAGATCCGCACACCAGGTATGCCTAGGTTCTCTCTTTTCCCCCACGTAATTCTAGGAGAACTCAGCTGAACCTTGAGCAGAATATTTATAAGTAGGATATTCTGTGTACCAAGCAGTACATTAAGAACTTTATTAACTCAATTGGTTACCAGTTCTCAGGTATCACTGTGCTCTTCCCACTAGAAAGATGAGTAAACTAAGGGCCACAGAGAATTAACATTGTTTAAGGCTGCAAATTAATAATCCACAGTTTGAGTACCAGCTAGTTGAAAGACTGGAAAATAATCTATAAAGAAGCAAACAACAACAACAAATTCTCACAGCTTAGTAAATTGGGAAAGAACAATGAACAGAATAAAAAGTCATACCAACAGCCACAATCACAATCCTCAAAGTCTTTTAGTTATATATATTATTGGTCGAGGATCATAGAAATACTAAATACAAATGGAGAAAGAATATTTAATAGTCATCTTGTCCAACTGCCTCTATCATAAAGTGAAAAAACCGAGGCTTCAAGAGCTGATGTGGTAAGTAGCAGAGCTGTGCTCTGAATCTGGATATCTAAATTCACCTATGAATGAGGCTTCTCACCTCACTACTCTATTTTATAGGTCCTAGAACTCTGTCACAATATGGTCAGTATGTTAGAAAAATAGATAAAATTTTCAATTTAATGTATAATTTTAAATTTTCTCCCTATAAAACAATCATGAAACATTTGAAATGTGAAGTATATAGTTTGTTTAGCTTGTCATTTTTTGAATCAAATCCCTAGGCTGTGTTCTATTCATCTCCCTTTCTCTATTCCAAACTCTTAATTATGTAAGTCATTATCATCACACTTTATTATTTTATTTATTATTGATAGTTCAACCTTTAAAATTCCTTATGCATTTTCGAACTCTTTTCAGAGTAACAGAAGAAAAGTAACAGACTCAAGTTCCCAGCTCATTGATGCTACATACAAGCTGTAAGAACCTGGATGATACTTGACTTTCTGAAGCTAAGTTTCATTGCCTGTAAAAATTTACATCATAATGTCTAGGTCCCTGAGTTGTTGTGAGAATTAAACCTAGGTAAAATATCTACTTCAAAAATATAAATGACTACACTGCACTCACACCTCTAGGCATCTACCCAGAAGAAAAATAAATAATTTTATCATAAGGACATTTCCACCAGACTGTTAAGGCAGCTTTATTTACAATTGCCAAAATGTGGAAATGACCCAAGAATGGACCAACAATCTGTGGAATATACAATGGAATACTATTCAGCTATTAAAAAAGATGGAGACTTTACATCTTTTGTATTAACCTGGATGGAGGGAGAACACATTCTTCTTAGTAAAGTATCAAAGGAATGGAAGAGCAAGAATCCAATGTATTCAACTTTAATATGAAGCCAGCAGACAATCTAATACAAGTTCACATAAGAGGAAAACTCAAATCAATTCAAGTTAGGAGTGGGGGAACAAAGGAGTGGGGAGAGAGAAGGAAAGTAGGGGATGCGTATGCTCCCATTTAATGAGCACAATGTTAGGGTGCATGGCATACCTCCTGGGGGTGGAACACAATTATAAGACAGATTCTTTACATAACAAATCCAAACATTGTAACCTAGTTCTTTGTACCCTCAATTGACTTGAAAAAATAACAAATGTATATAAATGACTTTTGCTTCCTTTGCATTAATATTTAATTTCACTGGCTACCACCATTCTGCAATAGTCCACATTAAGCTACCATCTTTTTTCTTCATTGCCCTGTCTTTCCTCAGAAAATACCCTCAGTTGTGACTTTTAAATTTCATCTTTGCATGTTTTTCTACAGTTTTCAGTGTATTTAAAAAGAAAAAGGATGGAAACAGAGACAAAAAGCACAAGTGATCAATTTGCCTGTCAGTGAGATTTTCTCATTTTTTTCCTTTTGTTTCAATCCTATTTCATTCAAATTTTGCTTAAGTTAAATCCTATTTATTGTGTTTCCATAATGTATGTTGCTATCTGAAGTATTCATTAAAAGTTGGGAGTGCTTTGTTCACTGACAATACTGATCTACAGAAATGTCTATTAGGATAACTAACTCTAGTCATGTTATTGACAGGAGTTAGTATGAGATTGCCATCAGAGATAACCAAGAAAAGACATTATTTTTTTAGATGCCAAAACTTTTGTTATTCTACATAGCTGTACTCCACAGAAGTGGCCAAATTTTCTAAGCCCCTTCTTTCTTAAAATAATCAGTGCCTCAAACCTTTGGAATATAAATCACATTAAAATTCACCCTGTTGAGCCATAGGGATAAAAGAAAGATCTTAGAGCTTGAAGAGAGAGAAAAACATGTACAAAAGGCAGGGGGTAGGTCATGAAACTTGATACAGAAAAAGAAAAGTTATAGAGGTACAAGAGTACAGAGTCAAGGGCTGGGGTTTTAAAAATAAATTTTTCTCTGTACAAAGTAAGATCCTTTTCTAAGTTAAAGGACTCAACACTTTTTATTCAACTCTGTGTCTCCAGTATCATGGAGATACAATTCATATTTATCTCTTGAACTCATAATTCTAGGTAGAATTTTAGCCACATTAATCTGTAGCCAGACATATGTTTCTAAGTAGCAATTGCTAGTCACTAAACTCTGCAGTCGTCTTTGAAGATGTGAATACTCAGCAATACCTTTTTTTATTTACAGATTATCCAAACTCTAGAATCTTAACTTCAGAATAGTCAGTCAGGGAATAATATCTATAAAGATTGACTTAGAGCTTTTTCAATGCTATATATATAAATATTCATTTAAACCAAATGAACCACTTTGGCAGACTTATTGAAAACCTGCTAGTCCCAAGCTTGCAGCTGGCCCAGAGTGTGTGGGAAGCAGGGTCAGGGCAGCACGCCTTCCTTCCTGTCTGTCAGCTCTGGCTGCAGCTGAGCAGGATAGGAGGGCTTTGAAGGGAGGTCTGTGATGAAAAGGGTGACTTGGCAGCTCCTCAGAGGTCAGGTATACAAATGAAGCTGAAATTGTTCCTCTTCCATTGTCATTTACTTCACAAATGCTCATAATGTGAGAGAAAGTTCAATAACCTTTTCTACCCTCATTAATTTATTTACTTAAGATATTTATTGGGTACCTATTCAGTGAAATCAACAGGACAGATTAGTTCTTTGACTTCATGTAGCTTATATTCCATTCACTATCCTTTATTGAGTAGTTAACAATAGGTTATGAAGTAGAAATGGCTCTAGGAACTATGGATTTCAATGACAGAACAGAAGATTCCTGCTACCAAAAGTGAATACTTAGCTTCAGTCAACACACTTGTATGTAAATAATAACTTCACTATGAAATAGCTGCTAAGATGTGTGTATATAAAGTGCTTCCTAATGACCTGGGTAATGGAAACAGTGCCATTATCCCTCCCAGATTTCAAATATTTTAAAGAAAAATTGCATTTGTAGGCCTCAGTCAGCAGTTCAGTTTATGAGCTAGGGAAATAGATACTCTAGCAAACTAAAATCAATAATTTTAAACACAGAAAACATAAAATGGCATTATATTAGATATATTACTAACATCTCTACTTTCTCCTCTCTATTCTAATGGAATATATTTAAAAATGCATATAATAAATGATCATACCAAGGTTGTCATCCAAAAGTAGTATGTATTATTTCCCATTTCAAGTGCTTATGCTGATTTAAATAAAGAATAAGGCTTATGAGAATAAAATGTTAAGAATTAGGTAATGGAGTTTTCCCTATTGATCGACATTAAATTGTCTTTGTCAGGGCCCATAAGTTGCTTGTAAATCATTAAAAGAGATCACAGGATTATTAGGTTAAATACAGTCTAGGGTAAGTCTTTAATACACTTTATGAAACATGAACATTTACCAAAACTGAAATAATAAAATCTGATTAAAATTAAGTCAAATCAATAAAGTTTGTTGACTTTTTTGGGTTGACTCTGGCTCTACAATTAAGTGTCAGGCCAAACAAACAAAAAACTGAAAACCTGGGGTCAGAGTTGTAAAAAAACAATAATTCCTGATCTACTGCTTTTTTATGTTCAGTCCTATGTTCTCTAGATCTTTATAACTTATTGGGCAATCTGTACAGTCAGAATTGACCTTTATAGGGAAGATTCCATAAAATTCCCAATAAAAAACCAAAGGTTTAGTAATATCCACTTACCATGAAAAAAAAAAACTCAATTACAACTTTCCATCATTTCTCCAAGGTGCTATTAATTGCATTACATGCTATTATTTTATATAGTCTATGAATGAATTAAAAAGCTGTCAATTACAAATAATACAAGGTTTTATTATCATTAGAATATTTATTTTACACTTGACAAAGGAGTTATTTTAGATTTACTTTGACATATAATTTCAACTCTATCACTCTTGTGCAATGATACAAAGAATATATGAGTGAAATAAAGGTCCTTAAAACACTATCACATTCTATGTCTGAATTTTCTGTATCACTTCTTTTCTGTGTCACATGGTAGATGTCATTACCTGTGTTTTCTGTACAAATAGCACTCTCTGAAACAACAAGAGAGTTAATGATGTAGGTTTTCTTTAGAGGATGTTTTATTAGTATCTCTGAGCTTTTTTTTTTTTTTTCAAGTTTGACACACATTCTACAAGTCTAGATGTCAACACTTTAAACCTCAACGGGTGTTATTAGGATTTAAAGCAACAAACAGGGGATACATAGATATATTCCCTCCTCTAAGAGGCCTTAAATGGTGCATAGAATGAAATATAGACAGTTGAACTTGTCTAGAATTGCTATCATGGATCACGAGAAAATCTGTTCATGAGTGGGCAATGATCGTTATGCTCAAATGGATGCCTCAACTAAAGAGACTGTAAGACATCATGTCTTATAAGGGATATTAGAGTTTCAGAGATGTTAGGATGTGAAAATAAGCACCTTAGAATATGTGAAATACAGCAACCTCCAAATTAAACTATTTAGAATAGCACATTTCTGACATTTTTCTTATTTATATATTATTTGCATATTAATGTATACATTAAATTACATGTTAAAATAGCACAATAATGTATCACTTGCCACCTTGTATAATGTTAGCCAAACTTTGGATTCAAAAAACCAGCAACAGTAGTGTCTACTCTAAGGAATCAAACCAATAATTACTAATAATATGAAGACTATTTGATGAATAAAATATAATTATGTATTGTTAAAGCTAAATGAAATAGAAATTGTGAAGGGTATTCTCTTTACTCACCATCCTTGATCTTTTAAAATGTTGAAAAGCTTGGAATTGAAAAGAGCCAATGAAAAAAAGAATAAGCAAGGGCTTTATGGTGGAGATGTTTTCCTGGAGTTTTTGAAAAATTTAATGGGAAAAAAAATATTACCACATTTGTAACTTTCTACCCTGAGCAACTTTATACAGAATTTATATAAGGAAAAATATCCATTTGGAATAACAAGACATTTAAATGATACCAAGTTTTATAAGTTTTCCCTAATACTGCTAGTGTTACAGTCGGGTGCATGCCTGTTAGGAAACTGGCAGCACAGCAGGAGGTGAGCCGGCTGCCAGCCAGCAAGGGAAGCTTCATCTATATTTACAGTCACTTCCCGGCCTCCCCATCGCTCACACCATAGCCTGAGCTCTGCCTCCTACCACATGTCAGCTGTGGCAGTAGAGTATACTCATGGGAGTATAAGCCCTACTGTAAACTATGCATGTGAGGGATTGAGACTGCATGCTCCTTATGAGAAACTAATGCTTCCTCCCTGAGCCCTTATCTAGGGAAAATTTGTCTTCTATGAAACCAGTCCCTGGTGCCAAAGAGACTGTGGATTTCTGCCAGGCTTGTGTCCTGTTTAAATTCTAAGGTACATACTAAAATATGGACAGGGGGTATTAGAATAGATTTTTTTACCCATTAACAGCACTTGTCTGATACATGTACTAAATACATCATAAAATACAGATATTTTAGCATATTTAAAACCTCTGAACTATCTCAAGGGCAACTGCTTTACCATCTTTAAATGCCTACATCACTGATAATATGTGCCACATAATTAACACTTAATGATATAGTCCATCATATTAATTCTGCAGGACCATAATGGGTATGTGTAAGAACAAATGAAGGATGAGGTCAGAAAAATGAACTTAAATTGGGAGGCTTTTTATTAGTTATCCTTAATAAATGTTAGTAAATGTGCCTAATTAACAACTCAAATCCTCATTAGGGATTCATTCAAGTGTCTTCGGATCTAATAGGAATTTCATAGAACTTTAATTTTGTTCAGGCAAACAATGATGTAATATTTCAAAAGATCTTAATATATGTAGATGTAAGATACCTAATAAGCAAAGAGAATTGATAAATGTAGAAATGCAAATCTCATTTATGAACTATACTACATTTTCTTAGTCAATGTGCATAATATATATAATTTTACACTGTAGTATGAAACATATCTTCATATATTTCTATCTTTATCCTTATATCCATATATTTATCTCCCTCTATCTACCTATCTGGTAAGTTATGAAGTAGTATAAATGCTGTATGATATGGCCCTTCTTCTGTCTACTTCTCCAGGTGCACGACTTGCCATTGCTTCTAGAACCCCAGGCTCCAATCATATAGCAGCCTAGTTTCTAGAGATTCAGAACTATTTCTGTTACAAAAATGCAGTTGCTATTTCAGAACTGGAAGCCTTCACTTCACTTGTGATGCCTCCTCACCAACTGGCAAGCACATCACCATGCTTCAGACATCACTGATTGATAAAACAAAGCCTTCATAGTCAATGATTTACACTTGGGGCCATTGCAATGATTTATACTTGTGGGCTACAATACAACAGATTTCATCTGCAATTGTCTGAGGACCTTAAAGAGGTCAATGCATTTGAAAACAAAAATCATTTGTTAGTGCATTTAAAAGAACAAAGTTTCAAGCTTTTATACATATTTTGTTTTGGCATAGGGTGTCCATCAAAATAGACCAAAAATACATATAAAATGTGTCTCATATTTATCTTTCAGGCCAAAAATTCAAATGGTATAAAAAGCATTATGAAATATTGTGGACTGAGTCTGGCGAGTGGGAGTGTGGATCCCTGGCTCCAATTGTGCTTTGAATCTCTTTGCTTTGAATTATCCTTGAATCCCTCTCTATTGGGCAGGATTTGCACTATGAGTGACAATTTGGTTGGATATCCTGTCTGGGGCTGTCCACTCTGGGACATTCTGAGGTTGACCTTTGAAGTTCTGTAGTGGAAAAGAACTGAAGGGTTGGGGCTGGGTGCCACAGCTATCTGTATCTCTTCACAGTTGAGATTTAAATCTAATAGTGTGGTTTCTTAGGATAGGGTAGAGGTTGGCTGATATCAAAACAGAGCTAGCCTGCACCATCTTGCCAAGTAGGTCCTCAGAATCTCTGGCCAAAACTCTTAAAGAGGCCTTTTTAAGGTTGTAGGAGATAAGCCACAATTACAAAGCCTAGAGCTTTGGTAAGGGGCTATCTCTACTACCTGGGAACCCCAATTCAATCTCACCCTACCAGTTCTAATAACCAAACAGTGGAAAATAAACATGGTGCAGACTGACCAGAAAAACTCTGGCAACATGAATAACCAGAGTACATCAACCCCCCACCCCCAAGAAATGACAAAGGAGATACAACTAAAGATGCCATGCATAGACAAATGGCAGTAATGTCAGAAACTGAATTCAGAATATGGATTGCAAATAAGATAAATAGAATGGAAGAAAAGGTGGAAATTGAACTCCAAAGAGTAGTTAAAGTTGTCTCAAGAAATTAATGAATTCAAAGCCCAAGTCACCTAAGATATGGACATATGAGAAAAGAGATAGCAGAGCTCAAGCAAACAAAGTTAGTTGAGGAACAACAAAATACAGTAGAATCCTTCCGTAATAGAGTTGATGAACAGAAGAAAGGATCTCTGAAACTGAGGACAAAGCTTTTGAACTTTGCCAAACACTCAAAGCAGCAGACAAATGGAGAGCAAAACCTGATGATTCCCTGAGAGAGTTGTGAGATCACTCCAAAAGATCAAACATTTGTCTTATAGGAATTCCTGAAGGTGAAGAGGATCATCCTAAAGGTATACATGCTCTACTCCAAGAGATTCTGGAGAATTTCCCCAACATTGCAAAAGATACATAACCTCAGATAGCAGAGAGTTTCAGAATCCCAGCAAGACACAACCCAAATAAAGCATCTCCGGGACACATTGTGATTAACTTTGCCAAAGTTATGATGAAAGAGAAAATTCTGCAAGCAGCCAGAGGTAAGGAAAGCATCACCTAAAAAGGGAGAAATATCAGAATAACTGCAGATCTTTCAGTCAAAATGTTTCAAGCCAGAAGATGTTCATCAACCTTCAATCTCTTAAAAGAAAACAACTTCCAGCCCAAGATCCAGCTAAACTGAGTTTCATTTGTGATAGAGAAATCAAATACTTTATTTCTTTTTTTATTAAATCATAGCTGTGTACATTAATGCAATCATGGTGCACAGTGTGCTGGTTTTATATACAATTTGAAATAACTTTTACCAAACTGATTAAAATAGCCTTCATGTCATTTTCTTATTGTGATTTATATTCTGCATTTAGAATATTCACATGTACCTTGTGAGATGGACCATAGGTGT
>CAUYQV010040655.1:0-22724 GCA_963574575.1 Galagoides demidoff
CCTGTGGTCCCAGCTACTTGGGAGGCTGAGACAGGAGACTCGCTTGAGCCCAGGAGTTTGAGGTTGCTATGAGCTGTGATGCCATGGCACTCTACCCAGGGGGATAGCTTGAGGCTCTGTCTCAAAAAAAAAAAAAAAAAAGGAGTAGGGAGCTGATCTTATATGCCAGAGGTAGCAGGTTCAAACCGAACCCTGACCAAAAACCGCAAAAGAAAAAAAAAAAAAGGAAAAAAGAATGATAGCTAGTTGTTGAATGAATAGCGAATTCAGTACTTTTCTTTTTCTTTTTCTTTTCTTTTTTTTTTTTTTTTAGACAGAGTCTCACTCTGTTGTTCCAGGTAGAATGCTGTGGCATTAGCCTAGCTCACAGCTACTTCAAACTCTTTGGTTCAAGCGATCCTCCAGCCTCAGCCTCCCAAGTAGCTGGGATGACAGGTGCCCACCACAACGCTTGGCTAATTTTTCTATTTTTATTTTATTTTATTTTATTTTATTTATTTTTTTGAGACAGAGTCTTACTATGTCACCCTCAGTAGAACTGTGGCATCACAGCTCACAGCAACCTCAGACTCTTGGGCTTAAGCTATTCTCTTGCCTCAGCCTCCCAAGTAGCTGGGACTACAGGTGCCCGCCACAATGCCCGGCTATTTTTTATTGCAGTTGTTGTTGTTGCTTTTTAGCTGGCCTGGGCTGGGTTCAAACCTGCCACTCTCTGTGTATGTGGCTGGCACCATAGCCACTGTGCTATGGGCACCGGGCCTTAATTTTTCTATTTTCGGTAGAGACAGGGTCTCACTCTTGCTCAAGCTGGTCTCAAACTCCTGAGCTCAAGAGATCCTCCCTCCTCAGCCTCCCAGAGCGCTAGGATTACAGGTGTGAGCCACCATGTCTGGCCTTTGAATTCAGTACTTAACTTCTAGCCTACAGTCCTGAGTCAGCACAGAAAGCTCCAGCACAGATTATCTATGAGGCCCAGTATGGTTTGTAATGCCTATTTCACTTACCTCGCAAGACCCTGGCAAATGGGGCAAGGAGGGGGTTGGGGCAAAGAACATTGTCTTCTCTTTGAGGTGAGGTGGATGTGCTAACTAGGCTTGACTGTAGTAATCAGGACACAATATATATGTACATCAAATCATCACATTGTATACCTTAAATATATACAATTTTATTTGTCAATTATACCTTAATAATGCTGGGGGGTGAGAAGAGCATTACCTCATTGTTAACCTTTTTGTACTATAGTTTTTCATCTGTAAATTGGGGAAAATAATAACCATCTCGTAAGGTTATTGTCTTTATTAAATAAGATAATTCACGCAAATATAGTTCACGTAGTGCCTAGAACATACTAATCACAAATAATTGCAAGTTAGTTTATTCCCGTTTTATAGCAGAGGGATGTGAAACTCAGAAAATGTAGGAATTTGCTGCAAGATACAGATTGAGAGGCAGAATGAGATCTGAACCAAAGACTTTCAATTCATAATACTTTTCTCCATTAAATCAAAGTAAGATAATAACCCAAGTAAAGGTAGGGGACTCTCTCCAAAGCCCTACAGCCAGATAGAGCTGTGGAGCCTTTTGATTTCTGTGTGTCTGAATCCTTCCCATGACATTTTGGTCAAGGCACCAGCTGACCTCCAAATATGTCTGGGCATGGGGGACTCGCTGCCTCCTAGCCTGTATGTCTAGAGTGAAGCATTCAGAGACCTTTGGAGTTTGTCATGCTGTGTCAAGGTTGGAGACATTGTTAGATGGCCAACATCTATCTATCCTACTCACCCTCCTTACTAATACTATTCCAGTCCTCTTCAGGGCAGCAATGTGTCCAGCGAAAGCTAGACTCTCTGGGCTCCTTTGCAGCCCAGAGTGGGCTTTATGACATGGTTCTGGCTACAAGATTTAAGTAGAGGTAAACTGGGGGGGGGGGGGTTCCTGATTAAAAGAGGTAAATTTTTAGCCAGCAGCCCCTTTTCCTGCCTGGAATATGGATGTGATGGTTGGAGGTCCAGCAGCCATATTCTGAGTATGAGGGGGGAAGTCACAGTCTCAGGCTAGAGGGGCAGAAATGTAGAGGGAGGCTGGGTCATGGATGGCAGCATGCACATGTAACACCAGCTGTGGGCTGCTGCCACACTGTGTGTATTTCCATCAAAGGCAAATATGCTCTTCTTGGTGAAGCCTCTGTAGCTGGGAAGAAACTATCCAACAGGGATAGCTAAATAAATTACAGCCCTTCCACATTACATGATATTTTGTGGCCTTGAGAAATTGTTTTGGATGACTGTTTATAAAGGTGAGAAGTTTTTGCTAAAAATATATTATAAGAATATGTGCATACAGTTTTGATTTTGTCAAATATACATGTATATGCCCCTTCCTGCCCGACTGCAGCTCTTTCAAGATGTGCCCCGCTGCTGTTATTCTTATGCCCACCTGCCACTGCTTCCTCCTTAGGCCTTGTGGCTTGAAGTGCACTGTTGTGTCTTCCCTTTCTGGAGCCCTGGGGCCTCAGGCAAGCCCTGGCATTAGAGCAGGCAGGCTGTAAACTTTGGGGGATAAGCGAATGCGGAATTGGCAACTAGCGACTCCGTGTCCTTTGCTCCCTGTATGCGGCCAGTGGCCCTGAGGGTCTGGGGTTTTCTGGTGTCGTGTTTCCTGGTCCTGCTGACCTGTCCTGTCTGGTTCTCCACCAGGCCCAGCAACCACACTCATTTTAGTCTTCCAGGCCAGAAGTGGTGGTACCCACCCCTGGCTGCCTGTCAGCCTCACCTGGGGAGCTTGAAATAGTCACCACTGCCTAGGCCTCACCCCATACCAGTGACTGAAGTGCTCCAAGGGTCGGCTGGTTTTGAAGCCTAGGGACTAACTGCCTGCTGCCCCTACATAGCACCTGTGAGGCACATGAGGCATAGGGCTCAATTATGACCCTGAAAGTGGGTCTTGGCTGCTGCTGGTCACTGCCTGACTGGCAAGCTATCACCCCTAAACCATGCTTCTGCAGAAAGGCAGGCCTCAGGTGGTCCCTGAAGTCAGCCCTCTAGGAGTAGCCATCCCACCTGCGTGGGTGACTCTGAAAGTTAACATGTACAGGAATCTGCAGGCCCGGCCCTGCTCTAAGGCTTTGCTTCGATTAACCTGCTTAGTCCTCACAGTCAGCATCACTGACACCATTGGCATTTTATAGGAGCCCACTCAGACATGGAGAGGTTAAGTAGCTTGCCCCAGGCCATACACCTGGCCAGGGACAGGGTGGGCTTCCATCCCAGGCAACCTGGTGCCAGAGTCTGGACTAAGCCCTTCTTCCCTCTTGTATGGGGGTTAATGCATCCAAGCACCTGCTATATGTGAGGAAATTTCCTACAAAGCAGATGTTTCAGAAACTTGAAAGTAAAATATGGATAAGAATTCAAAGGGAACAAGAATATTGAGAACAGTATACTCTTTGCTACACTTTCCAGATAAAACTTGGGTGTGGTTGTTGTTTCTGCACTTATTTCCTTCTGACCCTGACCTTGTCCTCTCCTCATCCTTCTGAGAACCTTCCCCTTGTCCCCAAAGAACTTAAGCTTCCTTTAATGGAATGATGCTATAATCACATCACTGCCTGGGCCCCGCTCGCTTGGGCTGCCGGATGCGGTGGGCACTCAGTGGGTGAGGTTGGCCAATGAAGACAGATGGTACCCGGAGGGAGATTCGATTACCTGCTTCTTCCCCAAAGCCAATCCGCCCAGTAACTGTGTTATGGCCCATGATTGATAGGCCCCCCTGGGCTGCTGCTTGGGATTTGGTTTGTCAGTGACTTGTTATATCCGTTGGAGCTCAGAGATGAATGAGCCGGGGCCCACCTCGGAAGTCTAGGGAGGAGAAAAGAGGAAGGCGGCAGGACGCAAGTGCTGTGGAGATGGTGGGGACGTGGGGTCAGCCAGGGCCACGTCAAAGCTTATGGTGAGGAGCATCTGGGGAGATAGGCAGGAAAGATGGGGTTGGAGGTGGGGGTGCAGGGGTTGGGCCTTGAATGCCAAGCCAAGAAGGCTGGCTTTGGTCAGTAATAGGGGTCTATGGTAGGCTTCTGAACAAGGGAAATGACAGGTGATAATGGTTTTGGAGAGGAGGAGCAAAGAGGGGTGGCAAAAGCCAGGTGAGATAAGGATGGCTGGGACCCCCACTGCTGCCCTGAGGAAGACAGAGGATGGAGCCAGTGGCCTGGACTCTGCCTTCAGATAGAGGCAGAAGGGTAGCCGAGGAGACCCCCAGTCATTGTGCTAGACCCTCACTGGTGCTGAATCTTACTCAGTGTTTGAAGCAGGCTGTAGGCATCTGGAGTATCGACATGGAAACAGCAGCCTGGCGAGGGTGAGTCACTGCCAGCTCACATGGTGGAGCAGAGGTCCAGCCTGGCCCGTCTGCTGCCAGCGCACGTTCTCCCCACCAAGCCACGTGGTCTTCCCACACTCAAGTCAAGGATGACATCACAGGGGGCAAGAAATAGGCAACCCCTTTCCTAATCACTTTTCCCTGCACTTGTTGGCAACAGTTATTGCCAAGCCCCTGCTTACAGAACACCACATCCGACGTGCATTCTTCCTAGATGATCCTCATTTGACAAGTGAGGAAGTGGAGCTCAGAGAGGTCAGTGGTCTGCGCAGACCACGCAGCACTTTGTGTGAGGGGCTGAGCAGGGTTCGGCTGTAAGCCTGGCTGACTCCCTTCATGCTGTGCCCATTCCCAGACTCTGGCTCCTATATTCCTGGGCTCCACTTACTCTAATCCTGGGATTAGTGAGGAGGGGGAATTGGCAGCATGGCTCAGAACAAGCTGCTCAGCATGGAAACTTTCTCTGAGTGTCCTCAGGCCTGCCCCCTCTGCACCTCCTCTCCCTTTGCATTCCAGACCTCTGTCTCTCCAGGCCTGAACGAAGCCCTGCACCTGGATCTGCCCCATGGGCCATGGGGGTGGCAGGGCCAGGCTGAACTCCTGGGCTTCCCTTCCCTGCCGTGCCAAGGAGGGGTGTGGTAGTGCTGGGGGAGGGGCACCCTGGTGAGTGAGGAGCATGTCCCTGCAGGAAGCCAAGAGAAGGACCAAGAATGACTGGGCCTCAGCCCAGCCCCTAATCCCTTTGCACACACTCCCTTCCCTAAGGATTTTCCCTTAGAAAAATCTGTTTAATTTTCTCAGCTTGGAGACAACGAATGGAGGATTGGGGGTGGGGTAAGGATGGATGATAGGGGAGGCCCAGGGAATTTGCCATGGGATAAGACAAACAAATAGAAAGTCCAGTTTCTGATGTGCCCCCATCCCAGAAAGGAGCCAGGAGTTCAGGCCTTCTGCCTACAGGATGGGCACAGCCCTGGCCAGCCGCATGAGTGGTAGGCTGTGGCTGACTGCCTCTGCTAGCTTATTTTGTTGTTTGCATGTTCTCAGAATAGGAGACCCCTAAAGACAGCAACTGCATGCATCCAGCACAGGAAATCTCATCCTGGTGAGTGTAATTACTGCGGTGGGGCGGACTGTGACGGAGGTGGTCACAGTGGTAGAGGCCATGGTGGGCGTGATGACGGTGACAGTGTGGTGGTGATGGGGGTGGGTATGGCCATAGAAAACTCTAAAATCACAATAGGCATGGGGGCAGGGGTGGAGGTGACACACCTGGGTGCCCTTCCTAGCCTCAACTCTGTCTAGTAGTTATGTGGGCAAGTTAGACTCTGAGTCTCACTTTCCTCATCTGAAAAATGGGATTAATGAGAGTTATCAGTCAGAGCCTATCCTGCTACCTAGGGTAGGTGCCGACTTCCTCAGTCTATCTCATCTTCAGGGTTCTCCGGTCCCACTGTCTGCCCAGGATCCTTCCTTTCTGCCCACAAACTTCCTCTAGTTGTTCCCACTGGCTCCCTGAATCACCAACTCAATTTCTTCCTTCAGAGCCCCACATGTTCTAAAAACAAAGTCTATACACACTGCCTCTACTTCCTGGCCTCCCACTCGCTCCCTAACCCTTCTCAGCAGCCTTCAGGTTCCCGACACTACGGAAGCGGAAGTCAGCAGAGGCTGCTCCCTCTCAGATTCAACTTCTTGGGGGAAATTGGTTCTAGGGCCACCAAGGCTTTGAAAGAGCTTCTTCCCAAGGTCTTCAAGACCCAGGAAGTTTAGCATCCTATCACCTGAAACTGTTTCTGCCTCCCTCAGGAACCCATCCCCAAACCCTCTGTCCCTGCAGGTTGGAGTTCTGATGGTGCCCTCTTCTCTCTGTACACTCTTCATCGGGGTGGTTTAGCTCCCCTGGTTCCAGTTCCAGTCCAGCCATAAGCAGCTCCCAAATTAATTTCTCTATCAGCTTATTTAACTAGAACCCCACCTCTGGCCCAACACTTCCTCCACTGGACTTTCTCCAGCATGCTAGATGCTAGCTGTCAGTGCTGAACTCTTTGACTCTCCCCAGATCTACTTGCTCCCTCTCCTCCCTGTCCCTAGAGCAAGCCCTTGGCTCTTATCCCCATCCTAGAAATTCCCACCTACTCGACAGTCCTGTCAATCCTCCTAGGCCATGGTTCTTTTAAAATGAACACAGAATTTTATTTTCAAAACAAGAAACCCATATCATCATTTAACTTTGCTCTTATTAAGTCTATTAACCTTAAAGTCAATAAATTATATAAATCTTAGAACTTTTTTAACTCGGAAAAATAAATTCTTATGACAACTCATAACATGTTAAGCTATGTTGTGTAAGCCATTAGCTTAAAAAACCCCTTTTTAACATTGTGGCAAATATCTCAGAAACTTTCTACACATCATTGTGCTGACTTTCAAAAACAGCAGAGTAGGTAATGGGAATCAGCCTTTCTGCTGAGGCAACTAGAAAAACTGTGTATTAACAACAACAACAAACTGATTGAAGTATCTGAGTACTAATAAGATAAATAAGATAGTGGAGATTTATTGGGCTAGAATATGGAGAGCACTAAGAGTAGGAAGGCAAATTTGGCTTTGGAAATGTTTTTTCCTTGGGAATGGAGGGAGTAACCAAGCAGCTGAAAGTTTGATCAGAAATTTTTGAGGGTCTCCTGGGGGATATGAGACAAGGCTTACCAAAGAGCTGTGCCCCAGGACTAACGATGAATTGGAAGTAGACAGGTTCTCACAGGGGCTGCAGCTCGGCTTTGACTCATTTCAATTCCTGAAATTGAATTAAGGTGATCTAATGTTACTAGTGCCCTCAGGCTCTTGTAAATTCTCTCTGGAAGAAGATATCATCTTGGTATCAGATAATTTATACAAACAACTTTGCAATTACAATGTCCAGGGCACAAAAAACAAAACCAAACAAACCTCAAGACAACCCATAATAAATAAGAGAATAAACAACACACACGCTTACAACTATAACATAAAGCAAAACAAAAAACTAAAAATCAAAACCAAACACATGGTGAGGCCTGACAACATAAACAAATATAAAGAAAAAATATACAACAGGGGCTATAGATGTTAGTTATCAGATGTAGATTTTTAAATTGAACAACACCACCACCACAATACACCCCGCCATGTATTTTTATCTCCTGTTCAAGGTGGAGATGAGACATGATTGAGAATTTTGACAGAAAATTAAAACTTTTTTTAAAATGAAAATTCTGGGATGTAAAATTATAATACCTGCAACTAAGGATTCAAAGGATAGGCTTGAAAGCATATTAGATACAGCTAAAGAAAAACTTAACGAATTAGGGTGGCGCCTGTGGCTCAGTGAGTAGGGCACCAGCCCCATATACCGAGGGTGGTGGGTTCAAACCTGGGCCTGACCAAACAGTAACAAAAAAATAGCTGGGCATTGTGGTGGACGCCTGTAATCCCAGCTACTTGGGAGGCTGAGGCAAGAGAAATTGCCTAAGCCCCGGAGTTTGAGGTTGCTGTGAGCTGTGTGACGCTGCCAAGGCACTCTACCGAGTCTCATAAAGTGAGACTCTGTCTCTACCAAAAAAGAAAAAAAAATTAACAAATTAGAAGCTAGATTAGAAAAATATCCAGAATAAGGCATGGAAAGGTAAAAGGATGGAAAATATAGAAGAGAATTTAAGAGACATACAGAAAACAGTGAGAGAGTGAAGAGAATGGAAGCAAAACAATGTACAAAGGGGTATCAGGCAGAGATCTTTGCAAAACTAATGAAAGATATCAATCAATACATTCAGTAATCACTGGGAGCATAAAGCAAGATAAATATAAACAATCTACACCCAGGTCTAGTAGAGTAAAATTAAAGAGTGCACCTTTCCTCTCAGAGTAAAATTAAAACCTGAAAGTCAAAGATAAGGAGATCTTACAAATAGAAACAAACAAACAAAAAACAGATTACCTTCAAAGAACAAAAGTTAATCATTACTCATACAGCTAATTTCTTTCCTCTCCTCTCTGTTCCCTTTCTTTCTCTTTCTCGCTCTCTTTTTTTCCCTTCCTCTCCTCCCCTTTCCTCCCTTCCTCTCCATTCCCTTCCTTTTCCTTCCCTTTCTTTCTTCTCTATCTTCTCTTCTTTAACTCCTAGGCTCAAGGGATTCTCTCACTTCAGCCTCCTGAGTAGCTGAGAATATAGGCATATGTCATGGTGCCCAGCTCATACACTAATTTCTTAATGGAAACAATGGAAGCCAGAAGACAATAGAACTCTTTAGAGGGCTGTATGTAATAGGTAAAAACAAAGTGTTTTTCTCAACATGGAGCACTTTTTTTTTTTTTGAGGCAGAGTCTCACTATGTCGCTCTCAGTAGAGTGCCGTGGGTTTAAGTGATTCTCTTGCCTCAGCCTCCTTAGTAGCTGGAACTACAGGTGCCTGCCACAATGCCTGGCTATTTTTTGTTGTAGTTGTCATTGTTTAGCTGGCCTGGGCTGAGTTTGAACCTGCCAGCCTTGGTGTATGTGGCTGGCACCATAACCACTGTGCTACAGGCACCAAGCCAACATGGAACACTTCTGACAGATGTATGGGGATTTCTCCCAACCAGCAACTAATTTTCCAGTGGACAACAGCTGGATATCTTACAACTTTATTTGGTTCTTAGACTAACTAGAGTTAATGTAGACCTCACAGGTTAAGGCCTCAGTCCCACAAGACTGGCCTTCACTTCAGATGCCAATTACAAGTCCCAGATTGTGACCTGTACTCCTGACTAGTTAGCTATAAACTGGGGGTTCATATGACCCCTCCTCAGGTTCAATTAATTTTCTGGAGAGGTTCACAGAACTCAGGATAATACTTTACTTGCAATTACTAATTTATTATAAAGACTATTTTAAAGGCTGCACATGAACAGCCAGATGGAAGAGATACACAGGGAAGACAGTGGGAAGGGGCATAAAGCTTCCATACCCTCTTTAGGTCCACCACCTTCTAGGCAGCACCATGTGTTCAGCGATTTGGAGGCTCTCTGAATCCACACCTTCTGGATTTTTATGGAGGCTTTATTATGTAGGAATGATTGATTCCATCATTGGCCATTGGTGATCAACTCAACCTTCAGGCCCTTTCCCCTCCCCTGAGGTAGAGGATGAAGTGGGGATGAAAGTTCTAACCCTCAAATCATATGGTTGGTTCCCCTGGCAACCAGCTCCCGTCCTGAGGCTATCCAGGAGGCCCCAGCCATCATTCATCTCATTAGCTTCAAAAAGTCCTTATCGCTTAAGAGATTCCAAAGATTTTAGGAGCTATGTGCCAGGAAACTGGGATGCAGACGAAATATAGCCATGCATCTGAGAAATGGATCATTAGGCAATTTCACGGTTGTGTGAACCTCATAGAGTGTATTTACACAAACCTAGATTGTATAGCTGACTGCACACCTAGGTTATAAGGCAGGCATCCTCAAACTGCAGCCCACCTAGGACATTTATCCGGCCTGCTGGGTGTTTTTGCCGCTGCTGCCTGTCCTGCTTAGCAGCTGACTCATCCCGGGGCCCACAGTCTGGCCCTCCAACGGTCTGAGGGACAGTGAACTGGCCCCCTGTTTAAAAAGTTTGAGGACCCCTGTATAAGGTATAGCCTGTTGCTCCTAGGCTACAGACCTAGAATACTATACTTAATAATGTAGGAAACTGGAACAAATGGTAAATATTTGTATATTTAACCATATCTAAACATAGAAAAGGTACAATAAGAATACTATATAAAAGATAAAAAATAGTATAGTACTATAGTCCTACAGAGGACACTTCCTTGAATGGAGTTGCAGAACTAGAAGTTGTTCTGGGTGAGAGAGTATGAGTGGTGTGAATGTGAAGACATGACTGTACACTACTGTAGACTTTCTAAACAGTGTACATTTCATTAAATTTATTTATTTTCTTCTTTCTTTTTCTTACATTATATTTCTTTCTTTTCTTTTTCTTTACACTAAATTTATTTTAAAAACCTTTCTTGGCCTGGCACAGTTGCTCACACCTGTAATCCTGGAACTCTGGGAGGCCTAGGAGAATTGATTGCTTGAGCTCAGGAGTTTGAGACCAGACTGAGCAAGAGTCAGACTCCATCTCTAAGAATAGCTGAGTGTTGTGGTGGGTGCCTGTAGTCCCAGCTACTCAGGAGGCTGAGGCAAAAGGATTACTTGAACCTTGAACCTAGGAGTTTGAGGTTGCTGAAAGCTATGATGTCACAGTATTCTCCCAGGGTAACAGAGTGAGGTTCTGTTTCAAAAAATAAAATAAATAAATAAAAATGCCTTTCTTCCATAATAAATTAACCTTAGCTTACCATAATTTTTTCTTCTTTTTTTTTGTGGTTTTTGGCTGGGGCTGGGTTTGAACCCGCCACCTCCAACATATGGGGCCGGTGCCCTACTCCTTTGAGCCACAGGTGCTATCCACTGTACTGTAATTTTTTTACTTTATAAACTTTCTAAGTTTTTAAACACTTTTGATTCTTTTGTGGTAACACTTAGCTTAAGACGCAAACATTGTACAACTGTATAAAGATATTTTCTTTCTTTATATCCTTGTTCCATGGGCTTTTTTTTCTATTCTAAAGTTTTTCTTTTTAACTTTTTAAACTTTTCTATAAAAAAATGAAGACACAAACACACGTTAGCCCAGACCTACACAGGGTCAGCATCACTGATATCCTTGTCTTTCACATTTACATCTTGTGTCACTGGAAGGTTTTCAAGGGCAGTAACACACACGGAGCTGTCATCTCTGATAACAACATCTTCTTCTGGAATACCTCCTGATGGACCAGCTCCTAAAGAAGCTGTTTTACAGTGAAATTATGATAAAAAGTGTAGCACAGTGGACATGTAAATGAGTAACACTGTTGTTTGTTATTAAGTCTGTACTGTACATAATTGTATGCACTGTACTTTTGTACAATTGGCAGTGCAGTAGATTTGTTTACACTAGCATCACCACAAAGACGTCAGTAATGATGACGTTAGAACAGCTATGACATCACTAAGCAATAGGAATTTTTCAGCTGCCTTATAGTCTTAATGGAACTACCATCATACATGTGCTCCATTACTGACCATAACTTGTTATGCAGAATCAAAATGTCACGAGCTGAAAGAAAATAATGGGCAGCCTATAATCCCAAACCTGGAAAAAATTGCTCAAGAGTTGTTGCAGAGGGAGTGGCCCCCAAAAAATGGCAAAAATATTTTCTGTCTCCCCAACGTTTTGGGAACTAAAACCTGCATCCCTGCCTTAGGCCAGTGGTCAGAAGAGACAGGGAAGGTAATGTATAAAAATTAAGAGAATTAATTACTAGTGGACTCACACTAATAAGATTTTTTTTTTTCCAGACAGAATCTTGCTCTGTTGTCCGGGCTAGAGTGCCATGGCCTCAGCCTAGCTCACGGCAACCTCAAACTCCTGGGCTCAAGCAATCCTCCTGGTTCAGCCCTTCAAGTAGCTGGGACTAGAGGTCTGTACCACCATACCTGGCTAATTTTTTCTTTTCTTTTCTTTTTTTTTTTTGAGACAGACTCTCACTTAATCATTCTGGGATTGAATGCCATGGTGTTTTTGTTTGTTTGTTTGTTTTTTGGTGGTTTTTTTGTTTGTTTTTTTTGCAGTTTTTGGCCAGGGGCTGGGTTTGAACCTGCCACCTCCAGCATATGGGGCCGGCGCCCTACTCCTTTGAGCCACAGGCACTGCCCTGAATGCCACAGTGTTATAGCTCACAGCAACCTCAAACTCTTGGGCTCAAGTAATCCTCTTGCCTCTGCCTCCCATGTAACTGGGACTACTGGTGTCCACCACAATGCCTGGCTATTTTAAGAGACCAGATCTGGCTCTTTTTTAGGCTGGTCTTGAACTCCTGAGCTCAAGTGATCCACTCACCTCAGCCTCCCAGAGTGGTAGGATTACAGGCGTGAGCCACTGTATCTGGCCCTGGCTAATTTTTTCCAGTTTTAGTAGAGGCAAAGACTTTCTTTGCTCAGGCTGGTCTCAAACTTCTGACCTCGAGCAATCCTCCCATGCTGGCCTCCCTAGTGCTAGGATTACAGGCACCAGCCACAGTACCCAGCCTAGTAAGATATTTTTTAGGCAGAAGGAAATAATCCTAAATGGATCAGAAATGTGGGAAGGAATGAAGAGCAATGAAAATGGCAAACATGTGGATAAATATCAGGTAATATTGTCTGTAATAAGAATAATAATGGTTTGTTAAGCTGTCAAGTTCCTTCCTTGCTTGCGTTTAGGAGGAAGAGAGTAAAAGGATCAATTCTTATTAGAATTTGTTATAAATGCTTGCTATGCTCTCTGAGTAGCTACTAAAAAGCTTTAAAAGAGTGAATAACTTCTAAGTTAATAGAGAGGGATAACTGAATAAAGTAATTCTAACAGAAGCAAAAGGGAATGTAGGTGAGTGGACATATAGAAAGCGCTTAATAAGACAACAGGCTTAAATTCAAATATAAAAGTAATTTCATTATATTAATATATAAAATTATTAAATTCTCCCACTAAAAAGTAAAGATTTTCAGACTTAGTTTGTATAAATACCCAAATCTAACTGTACACTATTTATACAGCTATACCTAAAAGATAAAGATAAAGAATGAAAAAAGATATAACACTAACAAAAACAGAAAACTAGGATAACTATATTAAACTCAGACAAAATGGGTTTTAAAGCAAAAAGCATTACTGGGAAAAAATTATCACTGGATATAGAGAGAGACAGAGAGTTCATAATGATATAAAGTTCAATTTGCCTTGAAGATGAAATAATTCTACATGTTTCAGGCACTGGTAACTTGGCCTCAAAATCCAGTTGGTTCTCTGTGTCTATGGGTTCCACTTCCATGGATTCAACCAAATGTAGATTAAAAAATAATACAAATAAAATATAGTATAATAACTATTTACATAGTATTTATATTGTATTAAGTATTATACATAATCTAGAGATGATGTGCATAGATTATATGTACATACTACATCACTTATATAAGGGACTTGAGCATCTTTAGATTTTGGTCTTTGTATTTGGTCCCCTGTGGGTACCAAGCAGATACATAAAAAGCAAAAATTAATAGAAGTGTATTTTTATACTTCAGATTCCTTTTCTGTCTTCATGGGATTACAGAAGCTAGCCATTTTAGGTATCTCTCTCAGAAATATCCTATCTGGCTCACTCAAGGAGTCACATTAAGACAAGAAGTCATGTTGGCTAACTTACTCCACGATCAGTGCCTTACCCATCTTCTGACACAGTTTTCCTACACAGCTACCTGGTGGCTTCCAATCACAAGTACCTGAAACTTTTTCTGGCTTCAGAGCCTGCTTCTGCTGGGGAGACTAGGGCAGGCATGCCAGAGTGGATTGGAGTCTAATGCTCTCAGGACCCATCCTCAATCAAGGACTGATGTGAGTCAGTGCATAAACACCTTCAACTCTCTTGTCCTTCAAGGAATAACTCAGAGATGTATGTTCTACTGCCTCCTAGAGATTTCCAGCAAGATTGACCACCAGTTGTCCACAGCGGGAACTGTCTTGAGAGAACACTCCTTCTTGGCTGGCTTCCTTTTCCTACCTGATTTGCGCATGGCCCTACTAGTATTTCTTGAGATCACCTTCTAAATAAATTATATTCATTATCTTCCAGGGGAATTCAAACCAAGATGGTATCTTTCTGTTTTGATGATAAGGACATCACCAATCCCTGCAGTGTCGCTTGTCTCTGAGGTGATCTCCATTCCCTCACTGCATCCCCTTGACCTGGTCCTCAACCATGAGTGGATTTCACCTAGACTGCTGTGAAAGTGGCTTCCTGCCCTCCGTAACTTCCCTCGCTTTGCTTCTCTGCAGGCAGCCCTGGGAACCTTCTGATCATGCATAGAACTCATAATTGCACACGTTTTACTCTGATATTTTCAGGGACTTCCCACTGCCCATAGTAGAAAATCTCAGTACTCAGCTCCATACTCAAAGTCCTTATGATCTAGGCACAAGTCACTTTCCAGTCATCTCCATCCTCCCACTATCTTCCACTGTTCTTTCCAAAACCTGTGCTTATCTTTCAGCCACCTTTACTCCCGGGCTCCAGTCCTCATCCCCACCATTGCCCATTGTGCCTGCCCCACTTCCAAGAGTCACAAACCCACAAGTCATGCTTCATGGTTCCACTCAAATGGCACCTCTATAAAATCTTCCACGTGTTTCACATTAGTCTCTGTCTCTCCCACAGTGCCCCAAACTTCGTGATTACCAGTGGATTTTGAGAACAGACCCCCTCTGAAATCCTCAAGAAGCAGAACTCTTGGGCACCCTTTATTAGAATGCCTAGAAGATAAGTTTGCTGTGTAACTTTGGGCCAGTCCCTGATCCTCCCTGGCTTTTAGTTTTTACAATTGCACAAGAAGTCCTTGGACTAGAATCAGTGTTTCTCCAAGAAGAGAAGGGTTGCAATTCATTGTGTGAACTGCCTTGTATATTGTAGGACATTTGGTATCTGGCACCAAATGCCAGAGCATCTCTAATCACTCTGATAATTAAAAAAAACTCCAGAACATTTTCAAACACTCTAGGAAAAGACCAGGTGATTCCTTAGGACCTGCCAGCTTAGATAATCTTAGAATCCTCTGGCTGGTGCATAGGAACAAGGTGGCCCAGAAACATACAGAGGTCTGAGTGGTGGGCCAGTGATGGGGAAAAAGCTGGACCCAAGGTGGAGATGATGTCCAGGTTATGTCCTCGCATCTGAGGACAGAACTAGTGTCTATTTCCTTGCCTTCAAAGGGGGCACAAACTTCCAGGTGGTTTTGTCATGCCTTCTCATGTGAGGAGCTCCAGTCTGCCTGACAGACAAAATCCAGAGAGTAAGTGATGCCCCCAGTGAGGAATGGGCCTCCTATAGCAAAAAAACTCTATAGGTGGGGGCTGGCTGGGGCTTGGCAGGGGTCATGTGCCAAGTGAAGCTGGAATAGCAAGCAAGAAGAGGCAGTTTTCCTATGCAGCCCATCATAGGAGGGTGGGTGGGATGAGTAGGGGACACTTGTGACTTGGGGAGCTGGAGCGGCCTTAAGACTGACCACCAGGCAGGCCAGCAGTGATGAGAAGTAGCAGAATGGTTGCGACAGCACTCCCGCTAGGGAGGCTGAAAACACATTTGTCTAGACTGATGGTAGAGTGGGGAAGGGGCAGAGAAAGGTTGCTGTAAGTGAGAGTGATGGAAGGCAGCAGGGAGGGATGAGATAACTGCAGAGTAGGCCTGTGCTCGGAGGTGGTGTGGTAGGGCCCTGGGCAAACCAGAGTGTTGCCCAACATGGAGAACCCAGGGTGAGTTTTCAGGAGGTTCTGGGAATCACTCCATTTATTAACTCACTGAGTCATCCTGTCAACAAGCATCTTGGGATTGGAATGAGACCACCTCAATCTTGTATATGTTCCGGGTCTATAATCCATCTGGGGTGAGGTGTCAGAATTTTAGTGACTGGTAAAGGAGGAATTTGGGCAGGAATGAATTTGGCAGTATTTTACCAACTGAGTTCAGGGGAGGTAGATCTGAATTGGTAGATCTGATAACTAGCCTTAAGCAAATGATGGGTTCTTGGCAGGGGAGAGGGAAGTGGAGGGCTGAAAACGAAGGCACCGGGCACTGTATCACCTGATCTAATGCTCCCAACCACCCAGTGAGCTGGAGGCTCTGATACCCCCATTTTGCAGATGAACAAACAATAGCCTAGTCCTTGACTTCAGTGGGGTGTTTCTTCAGACTCATATAGCTTGGCTAGCCCTTGCTGTGATGTCTGCAATCTTGTTGTGGTCCCTCTGACAGCAACATCTATCCCCATGGTAGCACTACATCGGTCTTCCAGAAGTCTAGTTATATGGTTGGTCTCCCAGAATCTGCTCGCCCATAGGCAAACCCATAAAACAGAATTTTTAAAACTTCCACACCAACGACCAAGTCTTGGTGACTCTAACAAGCACCTAAGAATGTAAGCTACTGTATTCTGAGTGTGTATTATGTGCCTGGCACTGCTCTCAGCAATGCAGATGTATTAACTCATTTAATCCTCACACCAACCAGGGAGAGAGATGTCACTGTCAGCCTCATTTTTCAGATGGAGAAATAGAAGCCCTGAAAAGCTGAATAATTTGCCTACAGTCTCACAAAGATCAAATACATGTGTGCCAGCTCCACAGGCCCCAGAAATCTGGAGGGGCTGACTGAAGCAGGTCTTCCCCCGGAGTTAAGGACAGCTGGATTTGGGCTCCCGGAGCTTCAAGTTCATTTCTGGCCTCACCACCAATTAGCTGTGTGACCTGAAACACATCACTTACTCTCGGTGAATTCCCATTTTCTCCCTGGTGGAATGAAAAGGTTGAACTGGATGATCCCTAGCCCAGTTGCAGCTCTGACATTTCAAGAGGCTTCATCAGGCTAAAATAAGCAAGAACCACGTTGCGGTTGGGAAAGGGCAGCCTGGGACGTGCGTGCATGGAAGCTGGGAGGCTCTCCGTGCCGAGGGGGCGTAGAGGGCTAATTGTAAGTGCATGAGCTCAGCTGGGGGCCACTTTCTCCCCTCTGAGCCCACAGCTGGCTGTGAGTCACTGCCAGGTCACTAGCCACAGCAGGGCTGCTGGAGACAAGGAAGGCCCTGAGCATGGACAGAAGACAAGTCTGACCCAGTGCCAGCCTTGACCCCTGCCCCCCCCCCCGGGGGGAGGCCTGTGTGCTCTTCTCAGTCCCTGTCTAGGTGCTTCTGCACCCCCCCGGAAGGCATGCCGTCTCCATCTTCCTGAACAGTGCACCTTTCCACGGTAGCTCTGCCGTGCTGGCACTCGATGTCAGTGGTGGGAGACTGAGGCAGGTGAGACATAGTCTTGGCTCTCAGGAAGCTCATGATCAGGGCCTGCTGGGCAGAGGCCAGCCATATATCTCAAGTTCCTATGAGGGGCTCAGTAGGGGCTCAGAGCCAGAGCAGCTGCTCACACTCAGAGCTGGGTCTGTCGGGGTGCCTACCTCAGGCTTCTGCAGGATGGCCAGGTGCTGATCCTAACCTCAGCCCTGAGGAGGAGGCTGCCAGAGGGTCATCGACCTCAGGACAGACTCATACCAAGGGGTCACCCCTGGGAAGGTGGCCCAAAGAAGGTTCTGGAATATGACCTTCTTGGGAAAGCTTTCCAAGGCGTAGGGAGGGGAATCAGGGTGAGCTTCTCCCAAGACCCATCTCCTTGCTCCTGCTATGACTGTCATCCAGCATGGCAGTCAGAGCTCCTGGAGAGATTCAAAGGTTGCCTTCCTGTGTGTGTGCATGTGTTGGGTGAGTTTCTCACTGAACTTTTTTTTGAGACAGAGTGAGATTCTTTCACCTTGGGTAGAGCACTGTGGTATATCATAGCTCATATCAACATCAGTTTCTTGGTTTCAAGCCATCCTCTTGCCTCAGTCTCCTGAGTAACTGAGACTATAGATGTCCACCATGATGGCCTTCTAGTTTTTTCTACTTTTTAGTAGAGAAGGGGTCTCACTCTTGCTCAGCTGGGGGCCACTTGAACTTGTGAGCTGAGGCTCAGTCTCCCAGAGTGCTAGGATTGTAGGTGTGAGCCACTGTGCCTGGCCTTCTCTCTGAGCTTTGAGGATAGGGACCAGTGGCTCATTGTATACCCGAGGTCTGGCTCATTGTATACTCACAGTTCTGAGACAAAGGTCAGATGGCTCCAGACTTCTGCCCAGGATGTGAAATTCTTTGTAGTATTCATTGGTCATTTTTCATTCATTCATTCATCATTCGTCAGTTCCTGTGCTGCAGTAACAGCACCTCTGAAAAGTGTTCCTCTTGTTTCTGCTTAAACTTGCTCCTGAGATGCTCTCGGTCTTCTGAGATGACTCAATGCACGTTGTGGCCATCTGACTTTTAAAACTTCTTACTGTTGGTGATTTCAAATCTCACTCCCTAAGTTTACCTTCTGCTAGTGTTCATCTACCTTTAGAGATCCAGGTTAACCCTTCTGTATATGACTTCCAGGCATGTTCAACTCTCCCCTTTTTGTCTTCCTTTCTTCCCTCCCTTCCATCCCACCTTTCTTCTTTCCCTCTATAGACATTTCTTGAGCTTCTATTATGTGTCAGGCATCAGGAAAGCAAGGTACATACAGCCCCTGACCTCATGGAGCTTACAGTCTAGTTAAGAGACACCACAGAGCAAACAGCTGAGTAGAGAACTGTAAAGCTGCCCTGTAAATGCCACTGCACGCACAGGGAGGTACCAGGCAGAGCATAGAAAAGTGGGACACCCACACAGTGGTCTTTTACTTGGGGCTATACGCCTTGTAGCATTTCTTCATATAGTGGGTTTTCTGAACCCCTCCTCACTCTGTCACCCTTTTTGTCATTGTTCCCTTGAGAGGGAGATCCTCAGGTCTGGACCCACTGGTCCAGGAGACCCTGGCCGGCTCAGAGCCCAGTGGACATTCATCTCTGGCTGGAAACTGCCCTCTCATTAGTTCAACCCAAGTCTTCATTGCTCCCCCAAGGGACAAGTCCCTTCCCAGAAATGTTCACACACACCATTCTTATGTGTGGCCTCCCCCAGACTATGTCTCTGAGTTGAGTGTTTGACCTTGAGTTTCAGTCCTTCCCTTGGCCCTGTGAATGCTCATCTACCTGGTATGGACTGTTTGTTCCAGCCTGGCAGAGTCTGTTCCGAGTCTGAGCCTGCTGCTGGCTGCAAAGCCCAGGGATGTACTCCCTGTTAATGTGACCAGCAAGGTGTCTGCTCATCCTGTCTGCACACTCTGGATAAGGTGCTGGCAGGCAAAGTCTCAGGGTATATGGTGGGGAAGGGACCCAAGGCCCCTGAGTACCTGGCAGTGTCTATGAAGTGGCACCTGCCCTGGGGCTTCAGAAAGAGCTTCCTAGGTCTGGAGGCCCAATCTATGCTGGGGTGACATGGTTTTGTGATCTCTGACCTGGTTCTTTTTTTTTTTTTTTGAAACAGAGTCTCAAGGTGTAGAGTGCTGTGCTGTCATAGCTCACACAGCAACCTCCAACTCTGGGCCTCAAGCGAACCTCTTGCCTCAGTTTTTCTATCTTTTGCTCAGGTTGGTCTTGAACTTGTGAGCTCAAGCCTCAACTTCCCAGAGTGCTAGGATTATAGGTGTGAGCCACCGCTCCTGGCCTCTGACCTGGATCTATGACCCTCCTCAGGCTGTCATCAATAGAGATTGAGGGGTGGGGCCAGCTTTATGTGTGTGTGTGTGCTGTGCACACGTGGGAGCCATGTGTACATCTGTGGGAGTTGTCTGATAGGCCTTGCTGCTGGCTGGCACCTACCTTTTCCCACTGGTAACAGTATTGTTCAGAGGTAGCCAGGCCACCAGAACCCCGGCCAAGGCTCCACTCCCCTTACCCAATAGTCACACCAGGTAGCCACATTTGCCCTCCTGCCTGTTTGCAGGGTCCTACTCACCACCCCAGACCCCTCAGGGATCTGGCCACTGCCACTGCTGCCACCCCCTCCAGGCTCACTCCTTGCTTTGGCCCTTGAAAGAAGCCTTTTAAAAGGACATCTGACCCTGCCACCTCTGTTTAGAATGCTTTTGTGGCACGGTCTTCTATGAAGGAGGTCCAGATTCTTCACTGTAGCCTATATCTCCCCTCATGCCCAGCCCCAGCTGGCCCCCTAGCTTCAGCTTGTCCCATACCCCTCCAGTGCAGGTCAGGTCAGCCATTCTGAAACCACTTGCAGTGCCCTGCCAGGCACACTGTGCTCCAGGTTCCAGGCCTTTGTGCAGGCTGCCCCATCCGTCTGGAGCTCTGGCCCCTCCAACTCACTTCACTGTCACCCCCTCATCTTTTCAGATTTGGCATAGACAAAGCCTCTCCTAGAAGGTCCTCCTCCTTGCTCCTCGGCTCCACATGCAAGGGCAAGGTCCACATGCACTTTATTATAGTGTTTTCAGAGGCTAATATTCAATAAAGACAATAATAATTTCTTTGGACTTCACATTTCTTCTCTGTAAAATAAAAATAATGCTGTTTGACACACAGAGTTCTGAAGAGGGCTGTGGGAGATGATGTCTGTGACTTTCCCATCACGGAACTAGGCATGTAACAGATGCTCCAGAAATATAGTTCTAATTTCCCTGCCCTTCAATGTTTATGGGGACCTGTTCTTTTCTGTTTAAAAATACTGTACTTTAAGAAATAAAATAAAAATACTATACATGTTTGGAGTTCTTTTCACTCCAAAGCTTGACTGGCTCCTTGTTGCTCAGGTTTCCACTCAGACATCGCCTTCTCACAGAGACATTTTTCAAACACCTCATCTACAATAGCCACCCCACACCATCACTTTCCACCCCAACGCCTCCTTGTCACCTGAGCTGTATTATTTTTTCGCCATGGAGGTAGAGAACTCGGCTGACTTTTCCATTGCTGCAGCCTTAGTGCCCAGCCATGTAGCACATAGCAGCCATCTAGAAGTTTCCAGGGCCAAGACTTTGAAGCCTCTAAGGCAGTGGTTCTCAATCTTCCTAATGCCATGACCCTTTAATACACTTCATGCTGTGGTGACCCCCAACCATAAAACTATTTTCATTGCTACTTCATAACTGTAATTTTGCTACTGTTATGAATTTATAATGTAAATATCTGATATGTGCAGGATGGTCTTAGGCAACCCCTGTGAAAGGGTCATTTGACCCCCAAACGGGTTGCGACCCACAGGTTAAGAACCACTGCTCTAAGGACTCCCTAGGGACAAACGGCAGTGTGTATTTCTGTGTGTGGTGTATGACAAGGGGGTGGTGAGGTGTCTTCCCCTCCCTTTTGTACATCCCAGGGAGGTGGGAACAGGGGCAGGTGCTGGCCTTATTCCCTCTGGGAAATCAAGGGCAGTGGCCAGAGCCTGCAGATGCCGGTTGCCAGGTGTGCAGGGGAGTGGGCAGTTCTTTCTCCATGGTGACCTGGGCATCTGGGGCTAAGCACAGGCCTTTCTTAGCACCTCTGATTCACAGACTACCTGTTGGCAAGGAAGAGCTGAGGCACTTTCCACTTCACTCCCCTTCCTGGGGGCTCTGGCCCATGCCTTGTATGCATGCTGGGTTTCTTCCTGCGTCTGTATCTGCCCCTCCCCTCACCCTTGCCTTCCTGTCACCAGCGTCTGCTGGACCCCATCTCACCTGCTTTCCTTGTTGGTGCCAAATTTGCACACTTGGAGATGGAGTGTGCTGCTCCCTCCTCTTCCCTATTTCTGCTATCCCCTCAGGCTTCCTGGGGTCAGACCCCTAGCCTCAGTTTCTCCATATGTAGAATGAGTTTTGTTTAGTTTTTATGGTTTTCAAGTCTTTTTTTTTGAGACAAAGTTTCACTTTGTCACCCTTAGTGGAGTGCCATGGTGTCATAGCTCACAGCAACCTCAAACTCTTGGGCTCAAGCAATTCTCTTGCCTCAGCCTCCCAAATAGCTGGGACTACAGGTGCCCACCACAACACCCAGCTATTTTTAGAAATGAGGTCTCCCTCTGGCTCAGACTGGTCTTGAACCTGTGAGCTCAGGCAATCCACCCACCTCGGCCTCCCAAGTGCTGGGATTACAGGCATGAGCCACCGCATATGGTTTCAAGTCTTACTTTTTTCAAATAATGAATCCTCTTGTTTAAATAGTTACCCCCTAAGGCAAGCAGACAGCCCTCAGAATGGGAGAAGATTTTCGCAGGTTGTGTCTCTGACAAAGGTTTAATAACCAGAATCCATAGAGAACTTAAACGTATTAGCAAGAAGAAAACGAGTGATCCCATCTCAGCGTGGGCAAGGGACTTGAAGAGAAATTTCTCTGAAGAAGATCGGCGCATGGCCTACAGATATATGAAAAAATACTCACTATCCTTAATTATGAGAGAAGTGCAAATCAAAACTACTTTGAGATATCACCTAACTCCAGTAAGATTAGCCCACATCACTAAATCCCAAAACCAGAGATGCTGGCGTGGATGTAGAGAAAAGGGAACACTCCTACACTGCTGGTGGGAATGTAAACTAATACGTTCCTTTTGGAAAGACATCTGGAGAACACTTAGAGAACTAAAAATAGACCTGCTGTTTGATCCTGCAATTCCTTTATTAGGTATATTCCCAGTTGACCAAAAATCGCATTACAACAAAGATATTTGTATCAGAATGTTTATTGCAGCCCAATTCATAATTGCCAGGTCATGGAAGAAGCCCAAGTGCCCATCGATCCATGAATGGATCAACAAACTGTGGTATATGTACACCAT
>CAUYQV010040656.1:0-36736 GCA_963574575.1 Galagoides demidoff
TTTGCTTCATAGAATGTGTTGGGTAGTATTACTTCTTTTTGTATATTTTGGAAAAGGTTAAGTAGTATAGGTACTAGTTCCTCTTTAAAGGTTTGGTAGAATTCTGATGTGAAGCCATCTGGTCCCGGGCTTTTCTTTTTAGGGAGATTTTGTATAGTTGATGCTATTTCAGAATTTGATATAGGCCTATTCAACATTTCCACTTTCTTCTGGCTAAGTCTTGTGAGGTGGCATGCTTCCAAGTATTGGTCAACTTCAGATTTTTTTATTTCTGAGAATAAATTTTCTTGTAATGTTCATTAAGGATTTTTTTATTTCTGAGGGGTCTGTTTTTATTTCATCTTTACCATTTCTGATTGATGAAATTAGAGATTTTACTCTTTTTTTCTTGGTTAGGTTGGCTTAAGGTTTATCTAGTTTATTGACCTTTTTAAAAAGCCAACTTTTTAATTTATTGATCTGTTTTTGATCTGTTTATTTTCAATTTCATGTAATTCTGCTCTTATTTTGGTTATTGCTTTTCTTCTGCTGGGTTTCAGATTGGAGCATTCTTCCTTTTCCAGTTGCTCCATTAACTTTCTCTTTTTCCATTTTCTTCAGGAAGGCTTGTAGTGCTATAAATTTTCCTCTTAGGACTGCCTTTGCTATATCCCAGAGGTTCTGGTAACTCGTGTTTTCATTGTCATTTTGTTACAAAAGTTTGGTAATTTACTTCTTGATCTCATCTCTGACCCACCTATCATTCAGCATAATGTTATTTAGCTTCCATGTTTTTGTATGAGTCTGTAGATTCCTGTTGTTACTGGGTTCAATGTTTATTCCATGATGGCCTGAGAAATTCATGGAATAATTTCTATTCTTTTAAATTTGCTGAGGTTAGACTTGTGACCTAAGATGTGGTCGATTTTGGAGTATGTTCCATGGGCAGATGAGGAAAATGTGTATTCAGTTTTGTTAGGATGAAATGTTCTGTAGATGTTAGCTAAATCCAAATGCTGAATGGTTATGTTTAAATCTAAAATTTCTTTGCTAAGCTTCTTGTTGGAGGATCTATCCAACACTGCCAAAGGAGTATTGAAATCTCTGACTATGATGGAGCTGGGAGAAATTGAGTTGCCCACACCTATTAGAGTATCCCTTATAAACTGAGGTGCATTCTGTTTGGGTGCATAGATATTGATAATTGAAATCTCATTGTATTGAGTACTACCCTTAACAAAAATAAAGTGACCATCCTTATCCTTGCTTACTTTCGGTGGCTCAAATCCTATTGCATCTGCGAATAAAATTGCAACACCTGCTTTTTTCTGCTTTCCATTTTCCTGGAATATAGATGACCATTCCTTCACCCTGAGTCTATATTTGTCTTTTAAGGTAAGATAAGATTCTTGTTTGCAGCAGATATCTGGCCTGAGTTTTTGTATCCAGCCAGGCTATGTCTCTTTAGAGGACAATTTAAGCCATTCATGTTGATTGAGAATATTGATAAGCCTGGTACAATTGGTATTGAATTTTTCAGAAGTCCAGTGGACATTTTTAATCATTTTGCCACTGGGAAAGTTGGAATTTGATCAAAAAATTTTGAGTGAGTTTACTTTTGTGGTGGAGGATTGGTCTGAGAATATCCTGGAGTGCTGGTTTAGTTATGAAAAATTTCTTCAATTTGTGAATGTCATTAAAGTATTTAATTTCTCCATCATAAATGAAACTCAGTTTAGCTGGATACAGTATCCTGGGTTGAAAGTTATTTTGTTTTAGGAGATTAAAAGTTGATGACCATCCTCTTCGAGCCTGAAAGGTATCAGCAGAGAGATCTTCAGTCATTCTAATATTCTTCCCCTTATAGGTTATGGTTTTCTTACATCTGGGTGCTTTCAGAATTTTCTCTTTCATATTAACGTTAGTGAAATTAATTATGATGTATCTGGGGGAATGTCTTGTTTGGGTTGAGTCATGTTGGGGTTCTGAAACTGTCTGCTGTCTGGATTTCAGAATCTCTTGGTATATCTGGAAAGTTCTCTCTCATAATTTCATGAAGAGGAGCCTCTGTTTTGTGAAGCAACGTCATCACTGTCAGGGATTCCTATATGATGAATATTAGTTTTCTTCAAATTATCCCAGAGCTCTCTGAGAGAATCATCTGTTTTTGCTCTCCATTTCTCTTCCTCTTTGAGCTCTTGGCTGCATTCAAAAGCTTTGTCTTCAATGTCAAAAATCCTTTCTTCTGCCTGTTCCATTCTGTTACCGAGGAATTCTATCATATTTTCCAGATCTTTGAGGGCTGCAAACTATTGCCTCAATGTTTCAAAATCTTTGGTTATTTTATACTTGAAATCGTTGAATTCTTGAGACATTTTTTGAATAATTTCTTGAAATTCTAATTCACTTTTTCTTCCATTCTGTTAATCTTTTTTTTTTCATTCTGTTAATCTTATTTGCTATCCAAATTCTGAACTGGATTTCTGACATCTCAGCCATCTGTTTATAGATGGGATCTTTAATTGCATCTGCCCCATCCTTCTTTGGGGGAGTTGATCTTCTCTGGTTATTCATGTTTCCTGAGTTTTTCTGCTGATTCCACCCCATGCTGAATTTACACCATTTGGAGTCCGTCCCAGAACTGTTCCTCCAGTGGCTGCCACCAGAGAAGGTGCCAGCTTCCTCTGGATGTCTAGAGAGTCAGGGTATTGTCTGTCCAGAAAAGCCTTAGGGGTGTGAGCCTTATTGTTCCTGCTCTGCAGCTGCTCTTTGCCTCGGCGTACCGCTGCTCTAGTATTGTTCCCTCTCAACTGACTGTCCTCTTGCAGTTCTCTGGCCAACCGGGCCAGTGAGGGTGGCAGGAGCAGCAGGGAATCCACCTGCCACTGGGGGAACGTGGGGCTCAAGCAAGCAGCAGGTATCTGGCCACCTGGCTCCCAGCAAGGGTGGTGGGAGCAGTGGGGAATCTGCCTGCCACCAGGGGAATCTGGGGCTCCAACAAGCAGCCAGTCTCTGGCTGCCTGGTGCCCAGAGAGGGTGGTGGGAGCAGTGGGGTTCCACCTGCCATAGGAGGAATGCAGGGCTCTAGCAGTTCTCCAGCTTCAGGGCCAGGACAGGGCGCTTGGTCCCACAGGGTTGAGGGAATGCTGCTCTTGGGCCTCCCCTCACTGTCTCTGCAGGTAAGGCAGGAAGGGTGAACTGGAAATTCAAAATGGTAGTGAAAATCTTAGTTCTATTTTTCTGCCTGGCGAGAGAGTATTTGGAATCTCAGCAGAGTCCCTCTAGGGGAGTAGACCCCACTTCCTGGAGCTCTCACATGTGGGGTAAGATAATAGGTCCTCAGTTCACCACTCGCCTGTAGAAACCTTACAGGAGCAGACGAAGAGAAAATAAAGAGAAAAACACAACTTTCATGGGGGTGGGGACAGACACTTTTCTTTTGGGATGAATTATCTACTTGTAGATTACTTTCTTGGAGTCACAATTTGCCTCAGCAGAAGTGTCCTGCAGATCTTGCTCTTCTCTCAGCTGAACTCCCAGTCTTCAACTTTGTTGGGTAATTTCCAGACATTATCCTTCCCTCTGGATGGGAGCTTTTGTTAGAGGCTGGTGCCTGTCAGCCACCTTGCCCCTCCCCATGATCTGTTTTTTTAAATTATCTTTTACTTTTATTTATAAGCATTGGTTGTCTATTTTTGAAACTTTGGGGAAAAAAATAGGAAGAAGAAGTTAACTGATGACTCTATACTGAACCTCAGAGTCAAAGCATTCTATAATAGATATACTCTTATTTGACAGTGTGAATGTTACTTTATTTGCATTATTCTTATTATTGCTTAATGTTTCCATGCAGCAACTGTCTGATTTTTTCCTCAATGTATTTATCTTCGTTCGTCCTTTACAAGGGTTTTGTTTCTAGTCCTTATCTTAAACATTGTTATTGTTATTAAATTTTAAGCCTTTTTAACTTTCTGAAGGCAAAAAGTGGAAACCTAACAAATACATGTTTATGTAAAAAATAGATAATTTTCCTTCATGGGCATTTTTCCTTTATTTAAAAAATATAGCAGGGAAGGAATAAAGGCAATAGTGTTTGGGGTCCTAAGTTACTAAACACAAGATATAATATCAGTCCTCCTTTCCTTTCCTTACCTCCATGTGAGTCTTGGAATAAAGCAAGGAAGTAAAGATAAAACTCCCTGTTTCATGGGTAATAGTCTTACAGTGGAAGGATCTGTGAAAAGGTGGCTCTACTCAACACTGCCACAGTTCAGGGAGGAGCCTTGAAGAAAGATCATGTCCTGTTTCCTGAGATGCCACACAGTTACCTTTCTGTCAATAATGTTATGGCCTGGACCCAAACCTACTGTTCCTACTGTTTATGCCATCTCTCCTAGAAATAAAAGAAAGAGAGAGAGACAGACAGGCAGGTGTAAGAGCTGAGTAGAGACTCAGGAGGAGAAAGAGAGAGAGAGACAGGCAGGTGTAAGAGCTGAGCAGAGACTCAGGAGGAGCCCCTCTCACCATGTTTTATTCAACCACATCCATGCAGAGCACTTGGATTCTGAAAGGAGTAAATGGATCCAATGACCAGAATCGTCTCAATCCAGACTCTTTTTGCCCATAAACCAAATAGATGTTTCTTTTAAAGTATCCATAGCTCACATATGGTGAAGTCAAACCACGTGTAGGCTGGGAAAGCTGTGACAGATGACGGTGATCTCTGAAATTATCCACATTAGTCATTCTGCATCCTCACAATGGGATGTTCCAAGTTGTCAACAATTAAAAATGAGTTTCACATACGAGACTAAAAGTTGCACAGCTGGAAAGAGGGGATAAACGAGACAGTAGCACGTGGAAGGGGATGTGAGCTGAGCAAAGTGTGGGGCACTGGGACAGTCAGAGGACTCCCAAAGTCAAAAGATGGCAGTTAGTGGCCTTGACCCCAAATCAACAAGCTTGTACATCTGTGACAAGCTGTTTCCTGCTGGCTTAGCACTGATGACAAAACCCCCCAATTGTGGCCACATAGATACTGAGTGCTCTGTGCTATGTGCAGAGCTGCCCACAGTGAGAGCTGGGCTTATTAAGAGGAGTGCACATTGCTGTACCTGTCACCCAGACTTTATAATCACCCTCCGCCAAGGGTACGGAGGAGTCACCTGAATTCCTACCACTCTATGGGTCCCAGAAACTTCCAGAAAACAGCACCTGGTTATCCTGTCAGTGCCTGCTCCCAAATGTGAAGTGCCAGTTCAGGAGACCCTGAGGTAGGGCTCCCCACTTGGCAGGGAGTATGAGAGGCATGGAGAGGCACCTACCTTACCAAGCGGGAACACCCACGCCACACCCATGGAAGTGTAATTTGAGGGGTTCCCACAGCAGTCTCCTCAAGGGCAGACAAATGAGCAGCCCTGGGGAGGGGTCCACACACAGATCCAGCTTCCCCTCCTCCGACCTGCAGTTCCAGCCCCATCCCTGCCCCCACTGTGGTGGGGACACTGAATGTGGCCTCCTCAGGGACTCCTGCCTGGCCCCACAGATCCCCAATGTCTCAACACCAAAGTGGGCTGAAAGAGATCTTGCCTTTCCTTCAAAGCGACTCCCCCAGATCTAGGCACAGAACTAAACAGAAGAGAGGAAAAGAGCCAGGTGTCAAGAGGAGAGTTGTAAGTTACCAATGCCTCAGGTGGAGATGTGGCGTTTGAGATGCCACCATGGCCAAGGCTTGCTGAGCACATACTGGGTTCTCCGCCCTGTTCAGATCGGTTCACACAGAGTCATTTATCATATCCTCACAACAGGCTTTGAAGTAAGTGCTGTCATCACCCCCAAATCAGATGTGGAGTGATGTACACAGGGAACGTAACTTACTGGGGCCCACACAACATGCAAGTGGCCCCACTTGGCCCCACCTGCTCTAATGATGCTGCTTTCCTGCTTCTCACATTTAAGAGACTATGAATGCACCAGGCAGAGTGGCCGGGCATGGTGGCTGGCACCTGTACTCCCAGCTACGTGAGAGGCTGAGGCCAGAGGATCACTTGAGCCCAAGAGTTCAAGGTTGCTGTGAGCTATGACACCAAGGCAACTCCACGCAGGGTGACAAAGTAAGACTTTGCCTCAAAAACATACATAAATAAATAAATGGCCAGGCATTGTGGCAGGCACCTGTAGTCCCAGTTGCTGGAGACTAAGGCAAGAGAATCACTTAAGCCCAAGAGTTGGAGGTTGCTGTAAGTTCTGACACCACAACGCTCTACTAAGGGTGATAAAGTGAGACTCTGCCTCAAACAAATAAATAAAAACGGGAGGAGACACAAAAGTGCGCTTTATGGAGAATGTGGAGAAACAAACCCTCATATTACTATCCCTCTGAGTTCAACTGCTCAATAACTGGTTATAGATTCATACAAGATACATAAGAACAGCTTATTGAAATGAGTTAATTCTAATGGCACTAGGAACCATTTTGCATTTTCAGTTACCCTGGAATTTCTATATATAAATAATATCACTAGCCTTATTCTTTGCATTGCACCAGTTAACAGACACTTTCTGTTTAGCTTCAAGTTTTGTAAGTTTTATAAGACTAAATTGAGTTATTTTACCTCATTTTCTATTGACAAACCAGTGTTCATTACTAATCTATAATTGTTTGACTCAGGAAGAAATATTCCATTTCCTGAGCATGAAAGTGTATTTAGAAAATATTATTTCCAACATTTCTTCTATTTAAAAATAAGTTACAGTGATTTCATTTCTGCCAATTTCATATAGGGATGAGACAGTCTAAGGGTCTCTGAAGACTTTGATTTGTGGAATTTTGTCCACCCCCCAGTGCAGCAATTAGGCTCAGAGGAGAGCACAGCTTGGAGAAAGCACATTCTGGTCGTCCGACACATCCCCACACGTGATCTCTATTGAATGTAGCTAAAAGAGTCAAGTTTTAATTGCTTGGTTTTTCCTTTAATAACTATTTCTGAGCCTGTATTTATGGCCTGTATTCAGTATCTGACTGTAGATTTTTTTTTCTTGGCTATAATCTAAAAATATACCCGCACAGCCCAAACCTCAGGCTTGTCTACATCCCACTATTTGTTTCCCCTCCTTATTAACTGGGGAGCCCTCACTGCCTTTGCCCTGCTCTTGTTTCAGACGTGTTACAGAAGGTTTCTCGCTTCTCCTCGGCGACCTGCTCTAATTGGAACTCATTTTGTGTCTTGGCCTTTCCACCTGCCCGCAGGTGTCTGCTGTCCCCACAGCCTCGTCCTAGCTGATCTGTCCTTGTTCTGTTCAGCAGATAATTGCTTTTTGCATTTCAGATCTTGAAAACAGACTATGCTTTACAGGCAGCGGACTCCCACGGTCCCCTTATCTTCCTTTTCATCAGCACGGTTATCTCCATGCTTTGCGTTTAATAGTGTCTTATTTTGCACCTTTGAAGAAATTCCCAGAACTCTCCCGCATGGCTTTTCCTCGGAGAGTCGGTGTCTACGGGAGAGCCCTCTCAAATATGCTAAGCTCAGTCATCTGTCTGTTTCATCCTCCCCAATCCTGCTTCTCTGCTTCTTCTTCTGCCTTGGTACCCACTATTTCCCAACTCTGAGTGACTGATAAGGTAACTGAGTACTATAATTACTCTACTTGCCATGAATTGAATTACTGGTGGGTTTGTATCCTCTTTCATCAAAGACCATTGCTGTAACTTCAGACAAATATTATTCCCATTGTGATGATCGCAGGAAAATACACCTAGGCTATATAATCCCAGTCTCTTCCCAGTAGCTACATTTTCTGAAGTCCTCTTGTCTTCTCACATAAATGTCCTTTTATAAGAACGCGTCTCTTTATTCTAGTGTAGCTGATCATTTTATTTTTATTTGCATATGTATAAGGAGCTCCAGGTACACATAGGACTTTCAGAGATGTAAAGAGAACTCAAATCAAAACATGGTCTTTGCCCCAAGAGTTTACAATCTATTTTCATATTTCCAGTAATTTTCAGAACTGTCCTAAAATGAATCTTTTAGGGAAAAGCTTGAATATACCATAGTAATTGCAATATTTGCAGAACCCTGACAACTCAGAAATAAATTAATTTTATCCCAGACACAGCTATCAGGGTTGTAAATATGTAAATGTTTCCAGCCTTTCACACCTGAATGAATGGATTATATCCTGCAGAAACCTGCTTGGTTTGAGAGATTTAATTAAGACAGGAATGTAAGAGTTTTCTTGGAACAAATAGTATTACAGCATTTCACAGATAATATGGAAAAATTTATGAACATGTCACAGTCATCCAACTTAGCATTAGTTGTTTTTTTTTTTTTTCCTGTATGTCTGGATAACTTTTTAATACAGCATTGCATGAAAAACATGATAGTGATGAAATTCTTCACAAAAGAGAATGATAGCAAGCAAACCAGGAATCTTTGAACAAACAGGCAATTGGAGGCCTGGGATTACAAACCCAGGGTTTGATACTAGATATTGCACCAAAGCCTTTCAGTGCTAAAAAATCTTCGAAGATGAGTGCCTATAACATGAGTTAAAAGGAAGCCGTAAGAACTGCAAGGTCCTTGAGGGCAGGAAATATTTTCCATTTCCATAGAAGCTACGTTTTGGCACTGTTCAGCACCTCCCCCTCTGGCCTTCCATGTAATTCTCCAATAACCTGCACCCCATAACCTGTATCCCCCTGCCTGCCCCAGTCCTCCCCATCATGCCTTCTGGTACTGTGGTAATAGCTCCGTCTTCATCACATGACCTGGAATTCTTTGATGGTGTCCCTGATCTCTTTATCCCCAGGGCATTGCCTAGAGCCTAGGTGCTGGCTGGCTGAGTAGATGAAAGAAAGGATAGATGGAAAATGGAACTAATTGAACTGAACTAATCATAAGTGGCGATTTTATATTCTAAGCTTAATCATCATTCGCTCTGACTCTTTCAGGAAATCTATTCATGTTTTTTTGTTTGTTTGTTTGTTTTTTCATCCCTGAATATATAGGCATCAACCAAAAGATGTTAAAGGGTGTTGCACTAACTAGAAATCCTCCCCACCTTTGCTCTCAAAATAGGGAATTTAAGAGACCTGGGTCTGCATGGGCAAAGATTTTATCACATAGTGGGGGACACGGCCACACCTCTCAGGATTAAAAACACACAGACAGGCCACTTTACCACTGGACTCTGTAGTAACTATCTGATGGCCTCACCGCCTGCCTTGTATGTGAACACGCTTTTATCACAAGAGAATCATCTTTTAGATCACTCATAAAGTAGTTCTTACATCAAATCTGAAGCATTTCAGAGGGGAAAGGAAGGGCTTGATTTCCTTTTGCAATTAGAGACTGTGGTTTCTGTTTGTGGGAACACTGAGAGGGAGTTTATTCACAGCATTTTTCTATGTCCCTGTGCTGCATGTTTATGCATGAGACATAAAAAAAAAAAAAGAACAAAGGAAGGGTCAGCCCCTAATTCTGTGGATCCTACAAATTCAGTGGTAAGAACTGGACAGCTCAACGATGTTCCTGGGGCTGCCCAGACAGTCAGAGGCAGAGCAGGACTTACAAGCCACATCTGTTCCCCCCCCCCCGCCCATTTCCTTGCTTGCTGGTGATCAGGGTACAGCCTGTGTTGCCACCACAAGGCCACTGCCTCCCTCCAGGTGCCAACTCTGGCATAAAAGGCAAAGTTAAGATCTCATTTGACAAATAAATGGTGAGTGACTGTTAGGGTAAACTGCAGAGTGTTGGAAGGACGCGGCAGTTTTTGATGAGTCTCATAATGTCTTCCTGTCACGCTGCAGGGTGGGAAGGGTAGAGGATCACGAGCTAGCGGCTTGTCAAGGAGAAGACAATTGAAGTCAGAAATCAGAGTTGACTACTAAGAACAATTAAATGAGAACGCTTGGTGTTACAAGGAAAACCACTCATGCTTTGCCTTCTCTTAAAAGAATAATCATAGTAAAATCACAAATTTATGCAAAGACCGAGATTGATGGTGAGAGGAAGATGTGCTTTCCATTCCCCCCTCGGGACACACGTACGCATCTCCTTGTCCAAAGTTAATGGTATGTAGATAATAACAAGTGACTTTTGTTTGCAAAACTGTACTTTGCAAATGGAAGCAATTACAGTAACACAAAGTCATTTATTGGCTTATCCCCTAGATAATTGAATCATATTTTAATTTTTTAAAATGTACATCCATTTTATCACCAAGCATAACCCCCTTTTCCTTAATAAAGGGCAAGCTGTCATTCTGGCCATACTCACAGATGTGTTCTCAGTGTTTTGTGAAGGTAATTCACCAAAAGTCTTTAAGAAATAAAGCAGTGACCTGTAGTAAAGTGGCAGGTTTTAATAGCAGACCCAGTTGCCATAATAGAGAACTCTGTCTGGCTGTAAAGTGTAGATTATCATGAACTCGTTATCATCAAATGATACAGAACATGCTCCACAACCCTCCTCAGCCCTCCTGCAGGAAATTCACCCAAAATGACATCGGTTGCTGGCTTCCTTTCATTCAATCTCTAAACCTTCAGCTAAAAGTCAGATTTGGGGGGGTCTGCTCTAACTTTAAACACAGCGTCCATGAAACGTAGGGAAGAAAACCTTCATTTGAAACTTCCAAACTGAAAGATGAAGGATTGACGATTCAGCGATGGTATCATCACCTTCTCCATAAGGTCCCGGGTTTGAATACCACCCAGGTCAACTGTCAGAACTGCCACCTACCACTGAATGCAGGAACATATCTATGAACATAATTATTTCTTACACTGCTAAATTACTGGTTGAGTAGGCAAAATGAATAGCTAAAAAGGAATCAACATAGGCAAACAAGGAAAGGTAACTTTCAGAAATTATTTCCTTGTACAGTATTCAGTCGTGATAGAATAGTAATATTGTCAGAATGCATCACATCCATAAGAATCAATTAAATTTAATATTCAACCAATTAGCCACAATCATCTTTCTAATTCTCATGAGGAACACTCCTGGGAGAAGAGTGGTTCTAAAGGTCACTTAAATAAAGAAGAAACGTGAAACTTGCACCTGGTCTAAAATCCGGGAAATAATGAAGACAATAAACACACATAAATACAATTTTGAAACTCCTTGTCCTAAGGTTCCTATAGATTGAAAGAGAAGTATCTAGGACAACAATCAACAAAGCCAGCATTGGACAGCACTGGACTTCACAAGACACTACAAATTATAGCAAGACACACCATGGCCTTGTCAGAAACAGACCACAGACAAATGGAACAGAATGGAGAGCCCAGAAATAAGCACCTTTGCATTCAACTGACTTTTCACAGAGACACCCAGACCACACAGTGGGGAAAGTGGTCTCTTCATCACAGGGTGCTGGGAAGAACTCGACAGCCACGTACACGCGGAAATGGAACCAGATACGCAGCTCACACTGTAAAAGCATCGACTCAAAACATACTAAAGACCAAGATGCAAGACCTAAAATTATGCAACTCCTAGAAGAAAATGTAGGGGGAAGAGTTTTATGCCATTGGTCTGGGCGATCACTTGTGGATAAGACCACAAAGCACATAGGCAACCAAAGCAAAAACTAACAAACGGGTTATACCAAACCAAAAAGCTTCTGTACAATCAAGAAAAAAATCAACACAGTAAACAGACAACCTGTGGAGTGGGAGGAAATATTTGCAAACTACATGTCGGATAAGGATTTAATAAGCGAAATATATAAGAAACTTGATTCAATAGCAAGGAAATAACTCAATGAAAAACTGGCAAAGGACCTGACTAGATGTTTCTTCAAAGAAGGCATAAAAATGGTCAACAGGGGTGTGAAAAAATGCTCAGCATCTCTGATCATCAGAGAAATGTGAACCAAAACCACCCTGAGATATTCCTCTTATCTCTCTTATAACTACTCCACTCTGCGCATGTAATACATGCCTATTCCTTCAAGTTTTTGAGGTAAAAATAGGACGTGCATTGTACAGGGGTCCTGTGGCCTGGCAGCAGAGTAGCCCATAGGGCTTCCTGGGCTGCCCAGAACAGGGTTCCACTCAGGCAGCCTTAGGATCAGATTAGAGCCAACTGCGTCCTGCCTCCTGGCTCTGTGGTGAGGGGATGGTGGTGGGGTGGTGAGGCGGGATGTGTGGTGTGGGGTGAGGGCTGAGGCCGGGCCTCACAGAGGGAACCTGGAGCCCTGCGCAGATCCCAAGAGCCTGCCGAGCTGCCCATGCCTGGGTGGCCTTAGAAGCTCAAATAAACAAAACCAGTAAAAAAAAAAATAGAATCTGAATTGGGCTTCTGGTAGCTGGGCCCTGCACGGTGTGTGTAGAGAATGGCGAGCAAAGGGTTTTATAGGTAAATGTAACTAGATGGCTACTACGTGTTTAAATTTCCTCAGTCTTCTAGAGCTTCCTGACTATCTTCTCCTAAACTCCGAGTAGGATTCCCCAAATAGAAGATGTCAAGTTAACTTAACAGGAAAAAAATGGAGACAAGAGAAAGGAAAGACATCTAGGCCAGGGGCCCTGGGCGCAGAGACATGCACTTCCCAGAGGCCTTGGGAGGGAGCGCCCAGCAGCGAGCAGGTGTGGGAGTGGCCTTTTATTCCCCCAGACCCCAGGACGCCTCATCTCTGTTTTATAGAGCTGGCTGCCATGGCTCCAACACTGAGTGCCTTTCTTAAGGTCACGCACCAGGACTCAAGCTCGGGTTGAGTTTTTCTAATACCACCATCTTTCCTACACCAGATGCCTTCCATTTGCATAAGCAGGAAAGTGTGTGGCATGTTCTGTGGCTGGAACGTGGGCACTGAGGACAGCAGGAGTGTCACAGGGAATGCACCAGTAGCAGAGGGTCCAGATATCTCAGTAGGAATTAAGGAAAAAAGTATCGTCTGGTATAAATAAAGCAACTTATCTTCCTCCAACATTCTGGCAAGAGATGGTCCCATGGCCATCCAACTGGGGCTTGGTTTTTCAGTTAAAAAGCAAGAGACTAGCGCCTGCTCAGCAGCACAAGTCCTCGGGTCCATCATGCCTGTGTGCTCGTGTCCTGACGCAGCCGGATGAACCAGGGAAGGAAGCAGAAAGAGACACGGGAAAGGGGAAAACTCGAGAGTCTCAGTACTGCGCTGTCTGAATCACTTATTAGAAGGCATGATTATGCCTGGAATAATTTTTTTCTTTATTGTTATGGGGACTTTTCAAACTTGTATCTTAGGAATCAGGAGAACAGCCTTTGCAATAAACTACCTCATTCCTACTCCGATGATTATTATCTTTCTGAATGACAGGAAGGGAAGGGATCACTGGTGTGGTGCTGTGTATTCCTTCTGTATTTCTCTATCATTTTCAAGCTCATCTTCTGTGACTTAATGATTTAACTTTGCTTATGGCAAAGTCTCAACGCGCTTTTTATTTAAGATGGGAATTCAATGCTCAAAGAGAGACCTAAGAAAAACATTTTACAGAGTATTCCTGAGAGGGCTCAGAATTAAATTGTTAAATGTTCTACTATAATGAAATTTTGTGTAATCAGCAGGGAAGTAGCTGGTGGCCATTTATCAGTTTTTCTAGTTGCATTTTTTATGCATGAACACATAATTAGAAGCCTCCATAGGTGGAAAGCCTTGTATTATAATGCTACATTTTATCAGAATGTGCTCTCTAACTTGGAAATTTTAGAGTAATTTACAGTGATGATCTATTAGCAATAATAGCTGTCACATCTTTGTATGTTTTAATACAGAACTGTATAGGGCAGACAATGCACTTAAAAGCTAACTGGAATTACCTAGACATTGTATTCATGGTCCCAATTACTTCCAAGCATGTACAAATAGTTCAACATTTAGATGTTATGTATTACAGAGCACCATGGCTGGGAAAATGTATCCTGCAAAAAATGGCAGGGATAATTACAGCTACTTTACATTTTCAAAGTGTAAAGACATTCACATACAGTCTGTCTTTTGAACCTCATGAGAGCTTTCGTCCCATTTTAGAAATGGGGCAATTCGGACCAGGAAGCCAAATGTGTCTCCTGAGAATCTCATGTAGTGACCGTCGCTCACAACTGAAGCTCACACCCTTCTGAGTCTGGGGACATCATGCAGAGGTTGGCAATGGGGTGTCCCCAGGGGATAGCTGGATGATGAGGAAAGTGGTCTTAATCTCGGTCACGACTTCCTACTCTGTAAAGTGAGATAGTAGTTCTGGGTAACATCAGTCCCATTGCCCAATTCAGATTCTATTTTTTTTTTTTACTGGTTTTATTTATTTGATTAGCATAACTAGAGGTAATTTTTTCAGCCTACACTTCCATAAAATTTTCTTTTAAAGGAACCCATTGCATTCCATTCCATCTTAGCCTACTCTATAAAAACCCTACAAAATTGTCTATATTCCACTCTAATCAGGAGATAAAAAGCTGAAGTTGCACCTTAAGCAAAATCTGTCTTTATGAGAGAAAATAATTCCAACTTTTGTCAACAAAAGAAAAGCCCTTATCACCATAAGAAGGCTGACATCCCTGAGCATAGGTCACTGTCTTGCTTTTTCTCCTTGATCTTCCCTGCCCCTCACCCCCTCCTCATTATTATTAATAATAGATTTTTTGTTTATTTGGTTGTTTGTTTTGCAGTTTGGGGCCATAGCTGGGTTTGAACCCGCCACCTCCGGCATGTGGGGTGGGTGCCCTACACTTTCGAGCCACAGGTGCCACCCAGTTATTTTTTTTCTAACTAATAAGATAGAGAAAGAAACTTGCCTCTGTCTGGCAGTGTTTGGGGACATCATATTTTTATATCCGTGTCATTTAAATTGGGTCATAACTTATTATGGTTATCAAAATAATTTAATAGGCTGTACTTCTATTTCAAAAAACAGAATATGATAGACTGAAAATGTCAGAGGGCATTATAGTAAAAGAAATTAAACACATTTGGAAGAAATAAGTAATAAAGTTGGTTAGTGTCTCTTCCAATAGCATCTCTGGGCATTATTGTCCGGCATCCATCCATTATTAGCCCAACCAAGAATTATTTAGGGAAATTAACTTAGTGTGACACATTAATAATGAAGAATTTCAGATTTAGTGAAATTACATATGAAATTGCAGAGTTTCACGAAGTAGAAATGTAAATTATTTTTGTCCAGTAAAACAAAATCCTACCGTGATGGTCGTTTGTCCTTCAGGACATCCCTCAGTTTTGCATCAAACCTGGCAATTTTATCTTAACATTTCTTTAGTAAGTTGTTTACAAATACTTGGCCCTCTCAAAAACCTTTTTTTTTTTTTAAAGACAAAGTCTCATCTTGTCACTCAGGCAAGAGCACAGTGGCACAAACACAGTTCGCTGCAATCTCAGACTCCTAAGTTCAAGAGATCTTCTTCCCTTGGCCTTCCAAGTCCTATGCCCGGTTAGTTTTGTTTAAGTTTGTAAGACAAAGTCTTGCTATGTTGCCCCGGCCTCAAGCAATAATCCCATCTCAGCCTTCCAGAGTGCTAGAATTATGGGTGTGAACCACCATGCCCAACTCAAACAACCTTTTTTTTTTTTCATTTCAAAGTATTACAGGGGTCCAAATGTTTTTGGCTACATGGATTGCCGCTGTCATGCTTGGGTCAGGTGTATCAGAGTGCCCATCACCCAGACAGCCTTCCTTGTACCTGTCAGGCAGGCTGTCACCCACCATCTCCTTCCCACGCCACCTGCCCGACCTCCACTGAGTTTCACCCCCTCTGTGCACATGTGTGTTCACTGGCTAATTCCGCCTTAATAGAGAGTAGACGTGGTATTTGTTTTCCCATTCCTTAGATAATTCCACGTAGGATAATGGTCTTCATTTCCATCCAAATAGTTGCACAAGGCCTTCATTTGCCCTTGGTCATGGCTGAGTGGTACTCAGTAGTTCACACACACCACATTTTGTTAACCTAGTCATGAGCTGAAGGGCACTTGGGTTGCAAGAACAAAGAACAAACAACTCCTTTAAAAAGTGGGCAAAAGACAGGAACAGAAGCTTTCCAAAAGATAGACAAACACATGAAAAAAAATGCTTACCATCACTAATCATCAGGGAAACATAAATTAATACCACAACGAGCTATCACCGTATCTGTGTTAGGATGGCTCAGGTGGTGCTGGTGTGGGTGCTGAGAGCGAGGGACACTTACACACAGTTGGTGGGACTGCAATTCAGGACAATCGCTACGGAAAACAGAATTACAAACAGACCTGCCATTTGCTCCAGCAATCCCACTACTGGGCCTTTATCCAATAGAAAAGTCCTTAAATACCTTTTAATTAATCTTAACATCCTATCGGATCCCTCATTAATAACTTGAATAAAATCTTTGACATGTATTCATTTTATTTTTACAGGACATATTAGTTGGGATATTCTAGAAAAACACAACCAGTGGGACATCTCTCTCCCCTCCCTTAAGCAGAGATTGACAGTGGGATTGAGGGACCCTGAGAAGTCCCACACACTGACACCTGCTGGTCAGGAGAGCAGTGGTGTGAGTGGAGAATGGGAGGAGGGGAGAGACTCTCTCCCTGATGACCCAGAGCAGGGAAGGATGGATATTTTACTTCAGGGAGAGAGGGAGGGAGGGACAGAGAGGACTGGCCCCTCCGCTGCCCATTTCTTCGTCTTTTCCCACAGAGGACTGGCTGACCGACACCTGCCTAAGTCATTGAGAGCAGTGACATTTGTAAATCTACTGAGAGGTCTACTGATTCAAAGGCTCATATTTTCCAGAAACACCCCCACAGATAAGCCCAGACACACTTTACCACCACTTGGACACCCCTTAACCATGTCAAGTCACAACACAAGACACATCACATATAAGAATCATACTTTTAACTTTTTTAATCTTGTTTTTGATAACACTGTGTAATAAGGTTACAAATAAGGTACTGTTTTATAAAATTTTATATGTAAGTATATACTTATATAAAAAATATTTATATATTGAATTTATAAATATATATTTATATGTAAATATATATTTAAGTATATATTTATTTTATATATAAATATAAATATAAGTAAATACATAATATAAATATAAATATTTATATACTGTATTTATGTATTGTGTATTATAAATCTTTATAATACAATATATAAAGTAAGTCACACTGTAATATGTATTTCTTATTTTGTACCAAAAGACTTTGAAAGTTGCTGAATTGTGCCCAGGCACCTCTTGGAATCCCCTCTTTTTCTCCAATTCAAACAATCTTGCTTTATAGCTTCTCTTTATTTTTCAGCTTACACTTCAAATAACCAACATTTCTTCATGTTTCTCTAAGAATTACTGGCAAGAACTCTAAATCCTAGGAGTAATTTTTAAACTACCCAGAGTGTCAGACAGCTGATAGCAAATCTCTTCCTGGGGTGGCCGGTCCCCTGGAGTGTGAATTGGTGGTTGGGCTGCAGCAGCCGCCTGCCAATTGCAGAAAGGAAGCCCGGCTCTGTGGCCATCCGATTTGCAGGGAGAGACAAGGAAAATGTCAGAACAAGGGTAGAAGCCCAGAGATTGCAAACCCAAAATAAACACAGTGCTGGCACCAGGCATTTATTGACTTAGCACAAAATATCGTGTGGCATTTTACAGTAACAGCGAGGTAACTACATGGGGGTCCAATTCATAAATAACTGGAATCCCAGTAATAAGGACAGAGGAACCGGGACACAGCCAGGCCGCATTACAGCCACAGCAAGAGGCCTGGCTCGGAATTTCCTCACTCGGACTTGGCTTCCATCTGCCTGTTGGCACCATTTTAACCTGGCGTCTACAGAAAGTCTGCCAGCGACTGCTCCCCTGGGAACCACTTTCTGTTTTTTGATTCTCCACCAAAACAACAGGGGATGGAAATACTGGCAAATGTTTGGTCAGAAACTGTGTGGGTTTTTCAATAATTTATTTTGAGAATCGGCAATAATAGAAATGACATTGTTCTTCTAAGGAAGAACAAATAATGTAGTGAGTTCTGGCTGGCATGTGCAGCCACTGTGTCCACGGTGGATGCCTCAGAATTTGCTCTGGTCCAAAGTATAAAACCGCCTTGTTTTTGTGTGCAGTTATCTAATATTTCCATCAGAACCTGTTGTTGTGGCTCGAGAAGTCCTATTCTCATGTTGTCACGTAGTGACAAAGGATGCCTGTACCTGCAACAGCAGATTCCAAATCTGAAAATCAACTAAATTCCATACTAACACGAACAATAATGAAAAGTAAGTGAAATAATATGGCCATGTATTATAGAGATTATACTATGATAAAAAAAGAAACATTGCATCTTAAAAATCACTGTCAGAATTCAGTGTTTTAATTAATATTTTTATGATTTATTAATCTTCAAGATTATAAGGGATGTTCACAGAAAAGTTATTAGCAGAACATGAACTAAAAATAAAATTGTAGGCCTCCTGCTAATAAAATAGACACTTCTCAGCCAAGACACACCTTAAAACGGATTCCCCAGCCCTCATTGGATGGAAAAAGAAAGCACAATCCCATGCGTACGATGTCACTTTGTGAACACTCACGACTCCCCTACAGCTTGGTGAACAAGTGCATTTGAGAAGCCTGCTCAGCTACGATCCTGTCCTCTCTGTCTCTTCTTTGACGAAGACACGTCTGGTTTCTGGTCTGGGCTTGGGTTCCCAACCTGTTAGACTGACCTCCCAGGAAGTAGCCACCATTTATGAGAAAGAAATCTCTCCTTTTCCAAATGATAAACCTCATTTTTTTTTTTTTAGTTAACAATAACAATATAAATTTTTAGTAAAGTTCTTGATCTCTCAAGATTCATTAAAAAATGGACTGCTATTTAAGAGTGGAAATCTCAAAGTTAGATTTAATAAAATTTGCATCTAAGTCAAAAATCCCTACCTATGATTCCCCAAATCAGACATACTTCAAGCACAAGGCTGTTAAACCCAGTGGCAGAGTGGAGTCCCCTGAATGCTGGAAGTTTTTGTAGTTTTCATAGGTCAGAAAACATGGGGTTACATGAGATGGCTGAAGGACATTTGTGTGCACAGAATTTAACACAATATTTCTCATAAAAATATAAAAATCACACATTATACCTAATTTATTACCTAATGGCTTGGAGAAGAGACATTGGCAGTTAGCACTCAGAAAGGCCACTGCTTAACTGTGAAAACAGCCAACACAGTGGGATTAGTGCTCTCAGGTGGCAAGCAATGGCTCGGAACTTCATAACCTACATAACTTCATAACCTACAGAAACAACCGATTTTCTGCTTCTCTGAAGATAGAGTTTCCTTTAAGTCAACAAAGCGTGACTCCTACAGATGCCCCACAACCATGCTTTGATCTGATGTCTGCAGCCACACACTGATTTATGAATGTGGAATGTTTTAACATAAGAATAAGGATATTCCATCGTGCCTGAAAAATAAGGAATTTGGCAGCACAGCTCAGGTCATGGCTCCTAGGTTTGCCATGAATTAATGAGCTCCCAGTACAGTGAATAACCTCTTTCTACCAACTTTAAAATGAGCAGCACCACCCAGGGATAGCACCTCGAAAGCCAAAAAAAAACCCCAAAACAAAAAATACTTTACATTAGCAGTTTCATACAGTTGGCTTAAAAGTGCTAAGAAAAGAAGATCTGTAATAAAATCTTTAAGAAATTAATGTTGCAAGTATTCCTATGAAAATGACAATGCTTTTGAAAAATAATATGGACATCTTTGGCCCTTGAAAAACAAATAAACAAATCATTGACATACGTTAGTATATAAATTATTAATATTAATCATAATTGTATTAACATTACTGTAATATTATATCAAAATATAATTATAGTATAGTTATAATATCAATGGTATTAAGATGAATGAAAAGTAGGTTTTGTTTCTTAAAGCACAACAGATCTCTCTTAAATATTTTTTAAATCATTGTTCTTTGTTGATAAACATCAAAACCAATTTTCATTTCTTTAGATGTATCCCATAATAATAATACTACTATAATTTCTTGTACAGGACTTCAAAGAAGTGAGTCCCAGAGGCTTATCTATTTTGCATAAGGCAAAAGGAAAAATTCCAAAAGGTGCGCCAGGCTTCCTTAGGGCCATGTCGCTTACAAACACTGGAACCAGCATTCCTGTTCAAACTTTACTCAAAAGTGAACCAGCTTCCATTTAGAAAAGACTTCCAGATTACTCTGAAGTTGCACTATATTTAATTTTTGTATTTCAGAATACACAGTGATCTATAGTTATATATTTTACCTTCCCTTAAAGGCACTGCATGTGTGTTTCCATGGCAGAAATATTTGAAAATACCACACCAAGCCCCAATGAGGCAAAGAGTTACTACAGATATATAAGACTATGTCAGCGGCCAGAGGTGCCCCAAGGAAAACCTTAATTTAATGATAATAACTTTATTCTGGTTTTATTTCTCTCTGAAGGTGTGAGAAAGGGCTCTCCTGTTTCCTCACTCCTCTTCTACAATAACCAGAAAGGAAATCAATTATTTTTGCTAGACAGGCTGTCACTGCCCCTGGTAAGGAAAGAGTTTTTAGGAGGTTTCATCTGAAAGGAAGTAAAATATGTGTCACTTTCCTAATCAACTGTCAGGCATCTTTTATTCTAACACGTTTGCAGAGAGGAAGACAGAATTGCCACTGTGGAAAACTGATAGAAACTTTGGGTGCTTTCTGAAAAAATTACTCAAGATAATACATTCTCCAAACATGTGGCAATTTAGACAAAGTATTTGTCATCTCCCAAAAAAGAAAGAAAGGAATGTAAAGATTGAAGGAAACTGTATAATTGTACCCTGAGACGTGGTAAATGTTTTATCATTAAGCACCTGTGATCTGGTGGGTAAAGAAAAGAAGACCAAGAGGTCTTAATAAAGGGCTCATCCAGTTGACAACGATGTGGGTCAACACCATCCAGTTCTCAGCCCGGGTCTGAGCAAGGCTTCATTCAGAAAAGGCAGGTTGGACTCAGACCACCGCGGGGCTCTCGTGCCCTGCTAAGTTGAAGAATAATGACAGGCAGAAGCACACAGTCTGCTCTGTCTCTTGATCTGCCCTGGATTTTTTTTTGCACTTATGTGTGTGTTTAAGAATAAAATGTAAATGTGTGTCTAAAAGAACACAGAAACCCAGAGACCACCACGGAAACAGAGTAAACAGAATCCCAGGGAAACGCTGCCCGTGACCCTCTTCCCTGACAGAGCCACGGGAGAGCAGACAACACACCGTGCTCCAGGGCCCTACCATGACGGGGGCTTCATTATATGCTTAATGGAAAGACCCAGAATTTTGAGCGCCATTCTGTTAATTTAACACACAAAATGGGAAGCATATTCAAGGAAGACAGGCAGAAAAAAGTAAACATGAAGGTATAAGCAATTTTGCCATCATCGGGCGCCTGTATTCGTATTTTGTTTGCCTGTCAAACAAAACTTAAAGATCACTATGATCTTGGCTACTTTCCATTAGTGCTGTAACTTGAACTATTTTAATAAGAGAGCGAATCTGCACACAGTTCAATGCTGGTGAAACGAGGGAACGTTTGTGCCCTCTCTGATTCTGAGCCCTAGACAGGCCGATAACCAGCTAGACGCTAATCCTCTTGGGAAAGTGGGCTTAGGACAATGCAATTATATGAGTTTGACATATTTATTTCTAAAACCAGAAATATAACGTTTTTCTTTGCTATGTCAGGCTGGCTTCTCTGGATTTACCCAGTTTAATCATTTATTCTGTTCTCTGCTTGACAGCCACAGCTGTCCAAAAATACTCTTAAATTGTCAATCTTGGGCCAAAATGAAAATCTCCAGATTAATAAAAAACTTAAACTATACTTTTTAATAAAAAGAAAAATCATTCATCTGAGGTTATGTTGTCAATATATTTAAAGGTCATTATATTTTTAGTGGAATTCAACAGAAAAGGACAATTGTAAGATATCTGACAACTAGGCTAAAAACTTTTTAAAAAGGTACAAAATCTTTCAGTGGTCCAAAGAGCTAAAACTACCCTTGACACTCATATATGTAAGTTCTTTAATGCTTTAAACTCATAACAGAAATTATAAAAGTAATTAGAATAAAATACTTTAATGAATAAAATGTGCAGTAATACTAATGAGAATTTCTTTCTTTTTTTTTCTTTGAGACCCAGTCTCACTCTGTCACCCAGGCTAGAGTGTATCATAGCTCACAAAAGCCTCAGCATTAAGACTCATGCGATCATCTTGCCTCAGCCTCCCAAGTAGCTGAAATTACAGGTACCCGCCTAAGTTTTTTGTAGTTTTAGTAGAGACAGGGGTCTCACTTTGGCTCAGGGTGGTCCCGAACTCCTGAGCTCAGTGGATCCACGTACCTTGGTCTCCTGGAGTGTTAAGATTATAGGTGTGAGCCACCACACCTGGACAGAATTCCTTTTTTTTTTTTTTTAAGACTATCTTTGTTAACATTTTACTCAGTTTGTCTTATTAACTATAGACTATAGAAATCTATTGACTATAGAAATCAAATAAGAATTAAGTAAGGAGGAAGGACTGACAATCCTATTGTAGAATTTTTTAAAAGTTGTATTGCTATATGCAGAAAGCCATGGACGACAGCTAATTGTCCCCCATAGCACATCCATCCCCGGTGTCACTCACGAGTGGGACGTAGATAGTCAGTTGTGCTCTGATTTCACGTTTCCAATTATGTCAGGCTGCTGACAGCTCTGGAGACTTCTGATCGTACAGTTCTTCTGTGAAGACAACCATGCCTTATAATCTAGCCTACTGGCGGAGCACGAGACACAGCAAGCACTAAGAGAAAGTGACACCCAGCAGATTCTGTCACTAACCTTGCCCATTCAATGCGAACAAATACCTTTTTATTATATTTTAATTAGCATGTTCAGTTGGAAAGCTAGTTCTGAGTTTCATTAGCATTTTCAAAGCTTACATCAAGTAGCACTAATGGCAAATTGATGACTCTGTGTAATGGAGACGGCCTATAATTATATTTTAATCAGTAAATAACATTTAACAGCATTTTCTACCCCAATAAACGACCTTCAGGTGGCTGAGGAAGTCTTTGCAGACAAGCTTGCAGAAAGAGAGCACTTAGCAACAGCAAATCAAAGGCGGGCCTTGGATGAAGACGCCAGTGCACACATCACGACCGCTGCCACTCTGAGGGCTTGTTAAAAATCGATTCATTCTAGTGATCAAAGCTGAGAAATCGTTCCTCAGCCTGCTTCATATCAATAGATAGTTTTGTGCACTGAATCATATACACAAAAATAAGGCACAGCAGAAGTAGAAAGCATTAGAAGCTTGGCTTCCAAAACAATATTGAAAATGGATTTCTGTCCGATGATAAAGGATGGGTTTAAATACAGCCCAGTGCCGAACAGAAGGGCTGAGCCTTGTAGCATAATAAAAACAATCAATGAAGTTTTTTTCTAGTTTCAATGTGTAGAAAGCAAGGAGGGGGCTCGGATTTTTCAGAATGAGGCTGTGACATAAACCTTGATAGAGGTTTCCTTTTTCAAATGTCTTATCAAGAAATATTTTGCTTCTGATCTCTGAGGAGGTTTTTATGTGCAACTGTGTAAGGTATATTTAGACAGACATATATTTAATGTGAATAATTTAGCTAGTTGGTGGCTCATGTGTGTCTTTTCTTTTACTCAAATGCAATAAAGTTCAATTTGTCAGAACCGCCTGGACAGAGAATAAACAGACAAATTACCCTTCACAGGGAAGGGAGCAGAAATGTATCAGGCGTCCCCCTCTGTCATCTTCCTTCTATATGGTTAAAAAAAAAACAAAACAGGTATCTTATACCTTTGTGCAGAAAATATTCCCTAGTTATTACTGTAAATTTTTCAACTAAAATTGAAGCACATAGAACTATTCCAGGAAGAATTGAGCAATCAGTCATAATTACAGCCAAAATAAATGAATTAGAAAATAGCTGATTTAAAGAGGTCATACGTAGTGTGAACTTTAATTTGAAATTAATAAGGACCTGACTTGTTCCTGTTAGAACTGAATAAAGATAGAAGCTGGAAGTAAATGTTTTTTTGTTTTTTAATTTTGGGGTTTTACCCTCCTAATGATTGGAGAGAAGTTGAAAACGATGAGAGATGTGGTTATAGTCCTCCGTGGTCCCTTTCTAATTATATTATAAGGAAATTATTCATGTTGATGATGGGCTAAAAAGAGGCAGAGAAATCCCCAGGTCAGTAAACTGGCACACTTGACACTGTTATCTTTTCTTCCCAGGAGATCCTGCCCATAGATAGGTGCATTGTACAGTCTCCATTATTTCAACGCCTAAGTAAGTAGTTATGATCTCTTTGGGAATACTTCAGGACTTTGCCCTTTGGAAAACATACGTTCCCCTCCAGACAGAGCAGTGTGGGTGTCCCTGAACCCTGGAAGGCCCTCGTTACATTAGCCTTGTCCCGACACAGAACACTGCCCAGGTCTCGGGTTTTTATAAACACACGGTCATGTTTCCTTGCTCATCCGTCACTGTCTGTCCCAAAGAGAAATAAATCCTAACCACAATTCACTCTCCTCCTGAAGCTCCACATCACACCTCCCTTATGATTAGATGCACATTTGATTCTTGGAATTATGTGTCTCATATTAATGTTGGGTTGGGTGTGTCCCAGAAACCACAGTGTTTAACAACAGAAGTTAGACTTAGCATGACCATGGTCCATTTGCTGTGTTATTATCCTGTGGATCATAGAGTCTGCTTAGCTCTGCACCCAGTCCAAATAATTAGGAAGAATTTACTTTGTAGTCCAATTCTAGAGAAAAGAGGATAATCATCCCTTTCCCAAAAAACACACCTGGAGAGATAAGGAAAGTAAGCGTACGAGTGACAACAAATCTACATTAGAGACTTATGGAAACAGCACGACCCGACCTACATCATCCAAAGTCAACTGGCTGACAGCAAAGAAGTTTCACAATCCCCTGGAGCCCTCATTGCTGCCCAGTGCTGCCCAGCCACTAGCCACATCCTACAAATCCCCTATTCCTCCTCCCCTTAATGTAAAAAGAGCCCGAAGGTCACACTGGCTGAAGAGTGTTCTGGAGGACACTCGGCTGCCACCTGCTCAGTGTCCTGACTTTCCAAGTCTCTCAACTTACTGGCGGTCGTGTGTCAAGTAGTATGAGCTTAGAGTTGGCTCTAGTTTCAAAAATCCTTTTTAGAAACTTAAAGTCTTGTTATGTTAAATCAAGTAATAACCATAAAACATCTCAGTTATTTATATGGTGTAGAAATGCTAAATATTGAGATCTGTTTTCACCCACAAATACGCACATAAAACCATTCACAGTTGCTTGCTTCTTAGGGTTTTCACTGGACATTAGAGTTACTAAGAGTTAAAATTATAGTTAATACGCATAGTTTTAAAACTATTAGCTCTAAGAGGAACAATCCTACATACAGAACATATAAAGAAAGTCAGGTGTGAAGGAAGTTGAAAGGAGGGTTTTTTTTTTTTTTTACATGAGAACTTTGTGTGGTCAAAAATGGAAAGGGGGAAAAGATATTAATACTTTTGTCATAGAGTAGAATGCCAATATAAAAAGGGAAGGACAGGACAAAACTGAAGGTTTAAAACATTAACTGCCATGTGAGTTGTATTTAACTCATGCTCGTTTTTGAGCCCAGACACTCCTGAAACTTCTCCTCCTTGTCTTCACTGCCAATGGCACATCCCCCACCGCCCCCTCCTGCCACCTGCTCCAGAGCCGGTTTGCCCAAGACAGCCACCCACATGGCGCTGTGTTCTCCAATTACCAAAACTTCCAGTTGTACATTTTGCCTTAATGTTCGCCTGGCAGCTCTTTGAATAAAATCAACACAGTAACATGAGGCGACATGACATTGCAGCACATCTTTACAGGGTAAGATTCAGAGGTTGTCATCCAGGACGACACAAGGTCCATTCAAGACAGAACTAAATACTTGCAGAAGGGAAAAGACTCAGTTCTCAGACACAAGTTCAGTAAGTACACTATGGGATGGCTGCTTGGCAGCTGTGAGTGTGAGATTGGGGAGAAAAGACTCCAGGCACCTCTGGCTTGTGACGGGAAGGTAGCAGGACACTTCACGACCTCTACAGGAGGATGGAAGAAGCAGAGAAGTGGTAAGTACTTGTGTGGGGGCAGAGGCCACCAGAGTAGCTGAGGGTGTGGCTTCTCTGTTTGCACACAGAGAAGCCCTGCCCTGTGGGGTTTTTTGGACCTGGGCACTTGGTTAAGTTGCCCTGGCAGAGTGTGGGTGAGTGAGCGGGTGATTTTGAACAGGGCCCAGGGTCCAGGGCTGAGCCACCCAGGTGGATCGGAGCTCTCATTGCTGGGCTGCAGGCTGGGTGGTCATTGTGGGAAAGCTGCTTTGCAAGCTTGGCCCTCTTGCCTAGACAGAGGCCAGTTCTGGTACACCTGATACAGTGGGGCAGCCACTTCTGGAGAGATCTGGACGGCACACACCTTCCTAGGAAAGCCACTGCTTAGCCAAGGGACATGGTTTAGAAAGGTCGATGCATGTCTATTAAGTGGACTGAGGAGAGCAGGAGCCCATTGCTGTAGGGACTGAGTGCTAAGAAGTCAGGAAGATGGTATCACGTCTCCTGGGCAAGACAGAGGCCTCCAGTCTCCATCTTATACAGCCGTATCAGTGTTATGATTAGCACATCATACCCCAGAAGATCACCTGTTACCCAGGAATATACAGCAAGATATATACATAAATTATATATAAATTTAAAAATGTTTTTCAACTTTTCCCCTTAGATTTTTTCTTTTCTTTTTTCTTCTATTTTCTCTTGTAATTGTAATTTTTCTTTGTCTCCTTTGTGAATAATAAGGGCTACATTTTGGCAACTCGTTATGCTCCTGTCATTCTCCCCCCCCAATTTTATCCTTAAGGTTTTTGTTTTTATATTCTGATTTATAGTAATTTTGTTTCTCATCTCTATTTGGTGGAAGTGGGGTTTTGTGTCTGCTCAGGCTGGTAAAGAGCTCCAGACTTGGAGGGATCCACCCAATCCAGCCCCCCAGAGGTTGGGCTTTGTGGGGATGGGTCAAAGTACCCTACTGTAAACCACTATCACTCACGTCTCTCTCTTAGGTTCCTCTCTTCTTTTTCTCAATGTTCCCTTTTACTCCCCCACTTTCCTTTCTCCTTTTTTAATCATATTTTTATTAAACCATAACTGTGTACATTGATGCATTTATGGCGTTCAGTGTACTGATTTGATATACGATGTGAAATGCTTACATCAAACTAATTAACACACCCTTCACCTTGCTTGCTTGCTATGGTAAGACAAATATACTCTTTTCTTCATAGTTTTGAAATGTATCATTGCATTATGCACATTAAGGAAGGTCCCCCCAAATACCCTCCCTCTCCTGGCCAACCCCTCCCTTCTTCTCTCTCTCTTCTTCCCTCTTACTTTCTGGACTATAGGTATGTTTTACCATTCATAAGAATGTGTAGGTGATTTATATATTGATTTCATAGTAGTATGGAATACATTGGGTACTTTTTTCCCCCATTCTTGAGATAATTTACTAAGAAGAATATTCCAGCTCCATCCAGGTAAACATAAAAGATGTGAATGCATAGTATTCCATGGCGTACACATACCACCATTTGTTAATCCATTCATAGGTCGATGGGCACTTGGGCTGCTTCCATGTCTTGACAATTATGAACTGGACTATAATAAACATTCTGGTGCAAATGTCTTTGTTGTAAAATTATTTTTGATCATCTGGGTATATACCTAGTAGAGGAATTGCAGGATTGAATGGTAGGTCTACATTTAGTTTCTTGAGTATTCTACAAACTTCTTTCCAAAAAAGCCATATTAGCTTGCATTGCCACCACCAGTGTAGAAGTATTCTCTCCACATCCACACCAACATCTGTAGTTTTGGAATTTTATTATGTGGGCTAATCTTACCAGAGTTAGATAATCAAAGTGGTTTTGATTTGCATTTCTCTGAAGATTAAAGATGATGAACATTTTTTTTCATGTGTTTGTAGGCCATGCACCAGTCTTCTTCAGAGAATTTTCTGTTCAAGTCTCTTGCCCACTTAGAAATGGGGTTATTTGTTCTTTGCTTACTGATTAGTTTGAATTCTTTGTAGATTCTAGTTTTCAGACCTTTGTTGGAAGCATAACCTGCCAAAATCTTCTCCCATTCTGAAGGTTGTCTGTTTGCTTTACTTATTGTGCTCCTGGCTGTGAGAAGCTTTATAATTTGATGAGATCCCAGGAATGGATTTTTGGTGTTACTTCAATTGCCCAGGGGGGTCCTCTTCATAAAATATTCTCTCAGGCTGATTTTTTTCAAGTGTTTTCCCTGCACTCTCTTCTAGTATTTTTATAGTTTCATGTCTTAAGTTTAAATCTTTAATCCAGTGAGAATCAATTTTTGTTAATGGTGAAAGGTGAGGGTCCAGTTTCAGTCTTCTACAGGTCACCAGCCAATTCACTCAACACCATTTGTCAAATAGGACGTCTTTCCCACCCTGAATGTTTTTGATAGGCTTATCAAAGTTCAAATGACAATAAGTAGCTGGGTTCATCTCTTGGTTCTGTATTATGTTCCATAAATCTACCTCTCTGTTTTAGTGCCAGGGCCATGCTATTTTGATCACTATAGATTTATAGTATAGAATGAAGTCTGGTAACATGATACCTCTTGATTTGTTTTTATTTCTCAGTAATGTATTGGTTATTTGAGTTTTATTGTTGTTGTTGTTGAGACAGAGTCCCACCCTAGGCCCTGAGCAGAGTGCAATGGCATCAAAGCTCACTGCAACCTCAGACTCAGGCTGTGGGCATCTCATTGCCTCAGCCTCCAGAAGCTGCTGGGAGTACAGGTGCTTCCACGGCACCTGGCTGGGTTTTTCATGTTTTTATGAGTCGAGGTCTCATTCTTACTCAGGCAAGTCTCGAACTCCTGAGCTCAAGCAATTCTCCCTCCTCAGGCTCCCACAGTACTGGGATTATGGGCATGAGCCACTGTGCCTGGTTCACAGTTTTTTCTGATTCCATATAAAATTAAGCACTATTTTTTCAAGCTCTTTAAAGTATGACAATGGTGCTTTAATGGGGATTGCATTAAATCTGTAGATTGCTTTGGGTAGTATGGACATTTTAACAATGTGATTCTTCCCAGCCATGAACACAGTATGTTTTTCCATTTGTTAACACCTTCAGCTATTTCTTTTCTCAGAGTTTCATAATTCTCTTTTAGAGATCTTTCACAACTTTTGTTAGGTAAATTCACAGATACTTCATCTTCTTTGGCACTACTGTAAAAGGAATAGAGTCTTTGACTATAATTTCAGCTTGACTATTGTTTGCATATACAAAAGCTATTGATTCGTGAGTATTAATTTTGTATCCTGAGATGCTATTGCATTACTTGATCACTTCTAAGAGTTTTGTAGTTGAGTTCCTGGGATTTTTCAGGTGTAAGATAATATCATCAACAAAGAGTGAGAGTTTAATCTCCTCTGACCCTATTTAAATACCCTTGATTGCCTTATTTTGCCTGATTATGATGACTAAGACTTCTATTACTATGTTGAATAACAGTGGAGACAATGGGCATCCTTGTCTGGTGCCTGATCTGCGTGGAAGTGTTTTCAATTTTACTCCATTCAATATGATATTGTCTGAGGGTTTGCTGTGTATGCCCTCTATGAGCTTAAGGCATGGCCCATCTAAGCCTATTTTCTTAAGTGCTTTAATCATGAAAGGATGTTGGATATTATCAAAAGCTTCTTCTGTATCAGCTGAGAGAATCATATGGTCTTTGTTTCCTATTTTATTTATGTGATGTATTATATTTATAGATTTATGTATGTTGAACTTTTTGTTTAATCTTTTATTCCTCCTTGCTCTCCACTCTTCTCTTCCTTTTAGTCCTTTAGCAAAAGGACACTTCAACATTTTAGGTCAGAGGCACGGCAACTTAAAGAACAGGAGTAAGTGAAAGGAAAAAGTAGGGTAAGGAAATAGACAAAAAGAAAACACTCTTGAGGAAGAAACAGCAGAAAAATCCTGACAACACAGACCAAAGCAACCTCCCCACAAGAGATAATGAATTAGCTGCTGCAGAGAACTCCACCTATAAAGAAATGTTAGAAATGACAGAAAAGGAATTTAAAATATGGATGGTAAAAACAATGAAAGAATACTGAGAAAGTTATATATAGCCAAAAGGAAATCCAAAACCAGAAACAAATAAGAGATGAACAATATGAAGAATGTAGAAACGACATAGCAGAGATTAAGGAATTGAAGCAATCAGAGGACTTAAAGATACAGTAGAAGGTATCCATAACAGATTTGACTTTGAAGAGAAAAGAATCTCAGAGGTAGAGGACAAAGCTCTTGAGCTAACTCAGCAGTTAAAGAGACAGAAAAAAAGGGAGAGAAAGCAGAAGTTTACTGAGAGAATTATGGGACTTCATGAAGCAGTCAAACATATCAGTTATAGGTATCCCAGAAGGGGAAGAAGAACACCCCAGAGGAATGGAAGCCCTACTAGAGGATATCATAAATGAAAATTTTCCAATATTAGCAAAGATCCCAATACACTCCTTTCAGATTGGACCCCAGGTCTTCTCAACTCAAACAGAGCTTCTCCAAGACACATTGTCATGAACCTGTCCAAAGTCAGGACGAAAGAGAAGATTCTGAAAGCTGCCAGGAGTAAGTGCCAATTGACCTACAGGGGCAAATCCATCACGGGAGACTGCAGGCTTCTCAAATTAAGCTTTTCAAGCCATAAGAGAATGGTCATCTAGCTTTAACATACTTAAGCAAAACAATTTTTAGGCCAGAATTCTATATTGTACTAACCTAAGCTTCAAAACTGATGGAGAAATCAAATCATTTTCTGATATGCAAGCATTTAAGGAAGTTTGCCACAACAAGTCCAGCTCTACAAGTAATACTTAGGCCTATAATCCACATGGGCCACCACAAACAACCACCAGAAAAATAAACACCCAGAAACTAAAGGACAAAATCTAGCTTCCACAATGACCCAAAAGATAAAACTAAGCAATGGACTTTTGCAAAATAACATAAATAGAACTGCATCACACTTATCAATTCTCTCAAAAAATGTTAATAGCTTGAATTCCCAACTGAAGGGGCATAGACTGGCTGATTGTTTAGAAAAGCACAAGCCATTCATTTTCTGCCTGCAGGAAACATACTTAGCCTTGAAAAACAAATTGGAACTCAAGGTTAAGGAATGGAAAACAATTTTTCAGGCAAATGGAAATCAGAAGAAAGGAGAGGTTGCAATCCTATTTTCAGATACAAGTGTATTTAAAGCAACTGAAGTTGAAAAAGACAAAGATGGACATTTCATATTGGTCAAGGGAACAATACAACAAGTAGACATTTCAATTCTAAGTATTTCTGTACCTAACTTAAATGCTCCCAGAGTTTTGAAACAGACTTTAGTCTGAGCAATATGATATTCTACAACACCATAATGGCAGGAAACTTTAACACTCCTCTTACAGATCTGGATAGATCATTTAAATAGAAACTAAATGAAGATATAGGGGACTTAAACATGACCCTAGAACAATTGTGCTTAATAGTCACATAAGGAATACTTCATCCCAAAGCTAAAGAATATATGTTCTTCTTCTTGGTCCATGGAACAGTCTCCAAAATAGATCATGTCCTAAGACACAAATCAAACCTTAACAAAATCAAAGGAATTAAAATTGTAATTTTTATCTTCTTAGACTACAAGGCAATAAAGGTGGAACTCAACTGCAACAAACATTCTTATTTCCACCCAAAGGCATGGATATTAAACAACCTTATGATGAATGACACTTGGGTCAATGAAGAGATCAAAAAAGAAATCATTAAATTCCTTGAGCACAACAAATATGAAGACACAGCTACCAAAACTTGTGGGACACTGAAAAAGCAGTCATGAGAGTGAAATTTATCATATTAGATGCCTATATCTGAAAAACAGAAAAAGAGCACATTAGCAATGTAATGAATCTTCTTAAAGAAATGGAAAAGGAAGAGCAATCCAATCCCAAACCTATCAGGATGAAGAAATAACCAAATTTAAATCAGAAATAAATGAAATTGAAAATAAAAGAACCATTCAGAAAAATAATGAAACAAAAAATTGGTTCTTTGAAAAGATAAATAAAATAAATAAACCACAGGTCAAAGTAACCATAAATAGAAAAGCTAAATCTTTGATAACCTTAGTCAGAAATGAAAAGGGAGAAATAACAACTGATATCATAGAGATTCAAGAGATTATTTCTGACTACTACCAAAAACTCTAAGCCCAGAAATTTGACAATGTGGAGAAAATACACCAATACCTAGAATCACACCATCTTCCTACAGTTAACCAGGAAGAAATATCTCTCTTGAACACATCAATATCAAGGACTGAGATCACAGAAAAAATAAAAAAAGCTTCCAATTCTGATGGCTTCACATCAGAATTCTATCAAACCTTCAAAGATGAGTTTGTACCTCTACTGAAGAACATATTCCAAAACACTGAAGAGGAAGGAACCTTCCCCTGACATGTTCTACGATGCACACATCACCCTGATATCAAAACCAGGAAAGGACCTAACCAAAAAGGAAAATGACAGACCAATTTTACTAATGAATATTGATGCAAAAACACTCAACAAAATCTTAGTTAATAGATTACAGCTATACATTAAAAAAAATTATACATCACAATCAAGTAGGCTTCACCAAAGGGATGCAAGGCTAGTTTAACTTATGCATGTCCATAAGTGTAATACATCATATCAATAGAAACAAAAAAAATCATATGATCCTCTTAATAGATGCAAAAAAGGCATTTGACAAAAATCAGCACCCTTTTCTAACAAGAACACTTAAGAAAATGGGAATATCTGGTACATTTCTTAAGCTTATTGAAGCCATCTAAGGCAAACCCACAGCTAACATCATACTGAATGGAGTAAAACTGAAAGCTTTTCCCTTAGAACTGGACAAACAAGGATGTCCACTATCGCCACTATTATTCAACACTGTCCTGGAAGTTGTAGCCAATGCAATCAGGCAAGAGAAGGATATAAAGGGCATCCAAATGGGGGAAGAGGAGGTCAAACTCTCACTCTTTACTGATGACATGATCTTATACTTAGAAAATCCCAGAGACTCAACCACAAAACTTCTGGAAGTGAAATACAGTAATGTCTCGGGATATGAAATCAGTATCCACAATTCAGTAGCCTTTGTGCCTGCCAGTAACAGCCAAGTTGAGAAGCAAATCATTGACACAATTTCCTTCACCGTAGCTTCAAAGAAAGTAAAATACTTAAGAAAATACCTAACGAAAGAGGTGAAAGAGCTTTCCAAAGTGAATTATGAAACTCTAAGTGATGAAATTGCAGAAGACACTAACAAATGGAAGAACATAACAAGCTCTTGGCTAGGAAGAATCAACATTGTCAAAATGTCTATTCTGCCCAAAGCAATCTACAGATTCAAGGCAATCATCATTAAAATACCAACACCATACTTTAAAGAACTTTAAAAAAATAGTACTTCATTTTGTGCGAAATCAAAAAGAAACCCCATATAGCTAAGGCCATTCTTAGTAATGAGAGCAAAGCTGGAGGCATCACCCTGTAAGACTTCAGGCTATATTACAAGTCCATGGTAATTAAAACAGCATGGTACTGGCTCTGAAATTGAGACATAGACATATGGACAAAATAGAAAACCAAGAGATGAACCCAGTCTCTACTTGCCATCTGATCTTTGATAAACCAAACAAAAGCATTCAGTGGGGAAAAGACTCTCTACTCAACAGATGGTGCTGGGAGAACTGGATAACCACATGTAAAAGACTGAAACTGGATCCACACCTTTCACTCCTTACAAAAATTGACTCAAGATGAATAAGAGACTTAAATCTAAGACAAAATCTTCAAAGAAAGTATGGTAAAAACTCTTTATGATGTGGGACTGGGGAAAGATTTTATGACAAACAATCTAGCAGTCATCTCAACAACAGAAACCAACAAATGAGAATTAAGCTGAAAGCTGCACAGCTAAGGACACAAAAAGTAAAGCGAAAAGACAACCTTCAGAATAGGGAAAGATATTTGCATGGTTTGAATCTGACAAGAGGCTGATAACTAGAATCTACAGATAACTGAAATTAATCAACAGAAAAAGAGTAAACAACCCCATCTATCACTGGGCAAGAGATAAGAACAGAACCTTCTCTGATGAAGACAGACCACTGAATGACTAACAAACATTTGAAAAAATGAAAAATGCTCATCTTCCCTGATAGTCAGAGACATGCAACTCAAAACCACCCTGAGATATCACCTAACCCCAGTGGGAACGGCCCACATCACAAAGTCTCAAAGCTACAGATGCTCCCGTGGATGTGGAGAGAAGGGCACACTTCTACACTGCTGGTTGGACTGCAAACTGAAACAATCTTTTTGGAAAGAAATATAGGGAATCCTCAAAGAACTCAAATTAGATCTCCTGCTTGATCCTGCAATCCTATCACTCACTAGGCATCTACTTAGAAGGAAAAAAAATCATTTTACCACCAGGACATTTACATAAGGACTGTTTATCGCAACTCAGTTTACCATCACCAAAGTGTGGAAACAACCTAAATGCCACCAACCCAGGAATGGATTAACAAACTGTAGTATATGTACACCATGGAATACTATTACTATTCAGCCATTAAAAGAGATGGAGACTTTACATCTTTTGTATTAACCTGGATTGAGGTGGAATTACTTCTTCTTAGGAAGATACCAAAAGAATGGAGAGGGAAGAATCCAATGTACTCAATACTAATATGAGGGATTTAAATGATCTAATACAAGGTGTGAGGTAGGGGAAAGAGGGAATGGGGAGAGGGGAGCAAGAGGGGCATGGGGGTCATGATATATGACACACCTCTTGGGTGCAGGTCACTATTACAAGAGGGACTTTACCTAATAACCTCTATCAGTCTAACCTAATTCTTTGTACCCTCAATGAACCCCAAACAACAAAAAGTATGTTGAACTCAAATTAATCCACATGAAAAAAGCCAACAATCCCACATATCAATGGGAAAGAGACCTGAATAGAATCTTCTCTAAAGAAGACAGATAAATGGCTAACAAACATATGAAAAAAAGTTCATCATCCCTAATTATTAGAGAAATACAAATCAAAACCACCCTGAGATACCATCTAACTGCAGCGAGAATGGCCCACTTCACAAAATCTCAAAACTGCAGATGCTGACATAGATGTGGAGAGAAGGGAACACTTTTACACTGCTGGTGGGACTGCAAACTAATATAACCTTTTTGGAAGGAAGTATGGAGAACCCTCAAAGAACTCAAGCTAGACCTCCCATTTGACCCTGCAATCCCATTGCTGGGCATCTACCCAGAAGGAAAAAAATCCTTTTACCATAAGGACTAGACTTGCACTAGACTGTTTACTGCAGCTCAATTTACAATTGCCCAAATGTGGAAACAGCCTAAATGCCCACCAACCCAGGAATGGATTAACAAGCTGTGGTATTGTACACCATAGAATACGAATCAATCATTAAAAAAAAATGAAGACTTTATAGCCTTTGTATTAACCTGGATGGAAGTGGAACACATTATTCTTAGTAAAGCATCACAAGAATGGAGAAGCATGAATCCTATGTACTCAATTTTGATATGAGAACAATTAATGACATGGTGGGAGTGGGGACAGGGGAGAGTAGAGATAGAAAGAGGGAGGGGTGGGGGAAAGGATCAACAGAGAGAGGGAAGGAGGGAGGGGGTAGGGTCTGGGTGTGCCACACCTTTTGGGGGCAAGACATGATTGTAACAGGGACTTTACCTAACAAATGCAATCAGTGTAACCTGGTTTCTTGCACCTCAGTGAATCACCAACAATAAAAAAAAGTATGTTATGAGTCACATACAACTCACATGGTATGCAGTGTAGAAAGGAATTCTAGGGCTGCGTGAGTTGTATGAAACTCATGCACAAAAAACCAAAAATAACATTCAATTAGAAAGGATCATCTTATCTTTGAAGTTTGTATTCTGTTTTCACAATAAAACACTGTGGCCTAAAGGAAAACAATTTGTTTTTCTAGTGTGATAGTCTATGTATTAAGCAAATTGCAGAAGATTTATGAAAGACTGACCTTATGTGTGATCAAGTTGGCTAAACTTAGAAAATTTTATTTATAAGTTTTCCCAAATATTAAGCATTAATATCAAAAGTACACAAAGCAGGGCAGAGTCCTGGCTCCTGTGCTGGAACAACAGTTTTCTGGGAGCACAGACATGGTCTTCAGTGGGAGATTGTTCCATGTTTTAAAGGGTTTATGGAAATCATATTTTGTGTGGTGAAGATGATTAAAATTGGATGGGTTTGTTTATGAGGTTTTGTTATTGGCTTTAGCATTAATAATATTCTGTTGCAAAGGTGGAATTTAGTTTTGTGTAGCAGTAATAAGAGACAGCCAAAGGCTTTTGTTCACCTTCTGAATAAACTCCAAAACCAAAAGCGGGGGAGAGTTTACCTTGTGCTGTCTTTATTGAACCTTGATTTTCCAGGAAACTGTATGTCTATCAGAATAAA